>JAJOOH010072519.1:0-35042 GCA_029582605.1 Solanum gracilifrons
CTTTTCCTAATGCATATATTGCTTATAGAATAATGTTAACAATTCCTGTAACCGTTGCCTCAGCCGAAAGAAGTTTTTCGAAACTAAAATTGATAAAAGCTTATCTAAGATCAACAATGTCTCAAGAGAGATTGAATGGATTAACTATATTATCAATTGAAAAAGAATTACTAAAACAAATCGATTATAAAACAGTAATTAATGAATTCGCATCTAAAAAGGCTAGAAAAATAGATTTTAAATAAAATTATATAGGATGATTTTTTTAGGGCCCCTCTCTATGATTTGGTTTTAGGCCCCCAATGTTGTTGGATTGGCCCTGAAAGGGGTTGTTTATTTGTGGGTATTTGTGAATTACCGGTTGGGCTGTTTATTTGTCTTTGCATGCGTAGTATCTAGTTGGCTATTTATTTATGTTGGATTTTATCTTATTACTTAGTCTAGGATATACTAGTTTTGCCTTAGACCCATGCACCTAATTGACTTTGGTATGTCTCTGACGTCGATTCAGATGGACTAGGTCCTTGTAGACCGGCATTGCAAACTTGGGTCTGATAGTTGAGCCTAGCTTTGGGCTTTTTATTGCTTGTGATCCTTATGGCTTCTTTCCCCATTTCTGTGATGTCGATGCTTTATCGGAGGCGTAGTGTTTTCCTGGTTTGGGAGTTATGATTTTATCTGCACACTCTAGCTGGCACTGGGTAGGGCCCAGGGAGTGATAGTTGACTCATATGGTTGGCATTGGGCAGGGCCCCCAAGGTGATTAGATGGCTGGGTAGTTGGATATAAGTTACTTCAGGTCCTCTTCGGAGTTGACAGGTCCACACACTTTGTCTGGCTAGGGCAGGCCCCTGAGAGTGTTAGATGGCACACTTGGTTGGCTTGGGCAGGGCCCCTAGAGTGTTAGCCTATTGGGCAGTTGGATTAGGGCTTTTGGAGGGTATTGATATACCCCCGCGCGACACTCTCCTGGATGGGTAATGCCCCAGAGTTGCTGGCAGGCTAGGTGGCCCGATGTGGAAGTCACACTTTTTGATTGGGTTGGAGTTGTTGGTTGTGTCAGTTCGGAGTTGGGTTTCCTTTGGGTTCCGTAGTTGTGGCTTCTCTGTGTACCTATCGGGCTTATGGGAGTCCGTTCGGGTTCTTGTTTGTTTGTTTGTGTGTTAGTGTACCTAGAGGGTCTTATAAGGGGCCTTTAGGTTAAATATCCTTAGACTAGCTCTCTGGTTGTTCTACTTTTATTTCTATTGACCTCTGTTCGTGTCTGATTCTATCTTTTCCGTCTGTTTTTACCTTTCTTGCTCAATCGGCCTATGACGCCTACTGGGTACCTGTTGCTTTGGTACTTATGCTACACTCTACATCTGTTTTCGTGATGTAGGTTTGAGCACCACCTAGCAGCATTGAGGTCGAGCCTGCAGCTGTCTGTTCTGGAGACGATGGTGAGCTCATGGCGTTCTGGGATTTCATGTCTCCATTCTGTATTTACATTTTGACTTGCCTTTTGCTTTTTGAAGCAGTCTTGTTTTTGTGGTCCACTTTTGGGATTTGTACTCTTTCAGTAGTTCTGTACATGTGACTTCCAGGTTCTAGGAGGTATCTTTTGTATATATACTTTTGAGTTCGCTTCCGCCTTCCTCTTATGTGTTCTGTTTATTTATGCTTCGCTTAGTTGATGATAGTTTCCCCCATCAGTCCCATTACTCTCAAGTTCCGGGATAGCGTTTGGCTAGCCTACTGGCAAGTTGGTAGGCGCCATCATGGCTCAAGAAATCGAGTCGTGAGAAAAAATATATTCTACCTTATGTGATGGCTATACAATAAATCAGATGTAAACACATTTGATTATAATATATACAAAAGTTAGTCTATAATTTTTTTAAATGCATTCCATTCTCTATATTGAAAATTTAAAATATATTTAGAAGTTTGACAAGGAAGGATTACATGCTTAACCAGGAATAATAATTTTTTGTCCAAAAAACATATTTTAGGGACTAGATTTCTTTCATCCTTAATAATGCATATTTTAGGACTAGCGAAAACTTGTCTCTAATAGTCTATTGAGACCAGAAAAGCATACTAGTCATCTTAATTAGGGACAAAAAAATGACCGCTAAAAGAGTTGTAGGGATCAAAATTTCTCCCATCCCTAAATACTTTTAGGGACTAGTAGAATAACCTAGTCGTTGTTTCCTTTAGCGAAGAAGTCTATTAGGACGGATGGCTACCAGTCATTTTCCAAATCGATCTTCAATTATTATTAGGCAACTATACAAAGTTGTTAGACAACTCTCCAATATCGTTGGATAACTCTTCAATATTGTTGGACAACTAATGCAGTTGTTTGAAGGATTTGAACCCTTCAACTGTACCAGTTGTCCAACAACATTTAAAGTTATTGATAGACAACTTATAAAAATAAAAGTTGTAGATATATATCTTATAAAAAATTCAACAACTATATAAGTTGTTTGAACTAATAATCGTATCATTAAGTACATGTTTTAAATACGATAAAAAGTCATGAAACTACACCATTACTTGTTTCTACAACTCAATTTGATCTCGTAGGACATGTAATTTTTTTATGGCCAAATGTTTTACAAGGAGAGCATTTATTTCTCTTCTTCGAAACCACTTCTCCTATAGTAGGTACCTGTTTCATTCGCTTTCTTTCTAGTTTAGTTTTCTTTTCAGGTGGAGGTATCACTCTCCTTAAAATTTAAGGAGAAAGATTTTAAAATTCTTCGGCCGAGATCAAATAAATTGGATCTGCATATGCAAGTATATACGACTCTACCTTATAATATTTTTGCTTCCTCTTAAACTTTAAAATCATCAAATCTTTTCTATTGTGTTTTCTTCCTCATACAAGGTAAATTTTCTTCCTTCTCTTTTCTATATCAAAAGATTAAAAGTATTATTATTCCATAAAGAAGAAAACCATAATCATCTACCTATTATATTTTTATTTTTATTTTTTTGCATTGCATTTATTCTATTTGAACTTGAAAGTAACTAAAAAGAACATTTTGATAAGTATAAAATTATTTTGTGTTAATAAATTTAATGAATCCAATTTAGTTGTTTCCACTACAAGAAAAAGGATCAGTAGGGAACAACTGTAACACCCCGGAAACTAGTAAGTTGAATTAGTGAGTTCTAGAGCCTTTCGTAAGAGGTTTGGAGTGTGGTATGAAGATTAAAAGTTGTAAAAATGATTCCCGTACTTAGAATAGGGGTTTAAGGGTTAGGGCGTCAAGGTACGACCCCCAAGGACCACCCAAGGGGTCGTTAAGGAGGACCCTTGGAACAACCCAAAAGCTGTCAAAAAACAGTATGGTCCACGAATGGGCATCCACGAACCGTGGGTGGACCCACGCCCCGTAGATGGGGGTTGTGGGTCGAGGCTTGGCCTCCCCTGAGCTCCCAAGTTCCAGTAAGGAACCACGAGCCAACATAACGTCCTGTCAACCCACCCACGGTCCGTGGGTGGGGGTTCCGTAGGTCCCTTCAATTTTCAGCTTTTAGTTTTTAAGTTAGGACTTAGGGAGTTAATTAGTAATTAATTAGGGGTTAAGGGAGGTTGGTTAGTTAGTTATTTATCCACCTAATAAGATCCTAAACTAAGTCATTACCTCATTCATCTAAAGAACCCACTTTCTCTCAAATATTTCTCTCTCTAGAAGCAAAGAAGAAAAAGGAGAAGAGGGGCATCAACCTAGATCGAATTCACCATTGAGCAAGCTTTATTTAGGGATTTGTGTTGAGGTATGTTTAGATTATTCATCTATGGGTTCTTCCACCCATAGAGTCCCCTAAGTTTCCCCTAATTTGTGAAGAAGAACCCCAATCAAAGCTAGGTTACTTCCAATGTGTGGGTTTTAGATGGGTATGATTCCAATAGGTTGGATAATACTTATATATGATTAATTTAGTGTTGATTCATGATATTATGGTGAATTTATGTGAATTCCATGATTAACCCTAGAAATCAAGTATGTAGGTTTATGTCTTGTGAAGTGAAATTGATGATTCTTGATAGATCTTCTAGAATTATTATCATGTATAGAGCTTATTCAAGTATTGGAATATGAAAGCATGAATTGATACTAGGTTTATGAATGTATGATAGATCATGAATTGTAGTGATTGAATTTGGGACTTTATGATGAATTATGCTTAGAATTGCCTACGACTAAGGCTTGTGACTAATATGTCTTGTGATCTAGTCTAGTATGATGATTGTGGAGTAAAGCTTCAAAGTAGGGCTTGAAGTCACAGTGTTGATCACTAGGGCTTATAGAATAAGTCTAATATGATAAGGTAGCTTGCATGAAATTGTTATACAAAATAGATAGTGTTGTGGTGGAAGGCTTTTGCCCACATGACCTACCTAGAACTATATGAATGCATGTATGTCGAATGTGAAAGGTCTTCTCACATAGAATGATCCTAGAATGAAAGGTTAATCACCTAAAATGAATCAAAGCATGTTAGAATAGAATAGCTTGAAGTTGTGACATATGGTCCATTCATATATAGCTTGTTTATGTAGCATGAGTTAGAAGTTATCATGGTAGCTTGGGATTGAGGAACCATGCCCTCCTAAGATTAGCTTGAATTAGCATTGCAAGGATGCTTTTCATGGTAGCTTGAATTAACATTGGTGGGATGCTATTCATGGTAGCTTGCACTAGAGTAGGCATGGTAGCCTAGGATTGAGGACCTACACTCTCCTAAGAGTAGAGTGAACTAGCATTGCAATGATGCTTTCATGGTAGCTTGGTTTGGTTAGGCCAAGACCATTTCATGGTAGCTTAGTATAGAGGATTTATACTTTCCTAAGGATAGCTTAGGATTGAGACACCATACTCTCCTAAGGGTAGCTTAGGGTTGAGGATTCATACTCCCCTAAGGGTAGCATGCATTATATTGAATGTTGCATGGTATCTAGGTTATGGTACTTGTACTCTTCCTTGTATAGCTTGGTTTGCATGATAGTGTGTCTTACCATGGTAGTTAGGTCTAGCCTAGTAGTGAGCTATTCTTTGATAGACTAGAATGATAAATAGTAAGCATTGAGTAAGCTAACCTAAAGAAGTACTTAGTGTGAGTGGTAGTATGGGATGCCATTCATACATGACACAAGTATGACTTGAAGCTACTTATGAAGTGTCCTCTTATGTGATGTATACTTAGCTTGGATTGTTGCTATAATGTCTTCCATGATATGGTTGACTCAATATGATAGTTCCTTGTCTTTATGAAGTAGGTCAAAAATGATACCTATGATTAGTAAGCATGAATAGGGTGATGTCAAGATATGCTTAGTGTGAGAGGTATTATGGGTTGCCACTCATGTATTGCACAAGTGTGCCTTGAGGTTACTTAGGAGTATAAGTGCTTTTATGACATGAAAACCTATGTCTTGACTATGAATGTGGACTATGCCCAAGAATGACCAAAGAGAGGTACTTAGCTTGGATGGTATTATGAGATGCTATTCTTGCCTTGCACATGCATACTTTGAGGTGGCTTGTCAAGATGTTCTTTTGTAATATGAAAGACTTAAGGTTGAGGTATGTAATTAAGAAAATCTAAGTTAAGACCATGCCATGAACATGACTTATCTCCTATGCACATTAACTATGTCTTATGTTGACTTATGTTTATATTGGAGATCATGCTATGACTATGATGATTATGCTATGAATATGTTGTTATCTCTTGTGCTTATGTCTTATGCTGACTAATCATTTTGAGATGCTCTTGTGATGTTGTGCTAGCTTTCATACTTGGTACATTTTGTACTAACGCATATTGCCTACATTCTAATTAAATGTAGGGTTTCAGAGTTTGAGCTGCTTGAAGAGACTAGGTTTCTAATGAACCAGGAGAGTTGAAGAATTGGTGAGTCCTCATAGCTTCGAGGACAAACCCATTATTTCCTTTATGTCATTTCTTTATGTTTTAGACTTTGTATGGGCTGCGTCCCAGGACATTTATTCAAGAGTTTAATAGATGGGTTCAGACAAAGTTTAGAAAAAGACTTTCTCTTGCTTTATAAAAGAGTGTTTTCGATTGTATGGATAACGTTTTAAAATTTCTGTATTTTTCTATGATCTTATATTATGATTATGCTAAGGGCTTGTATGCGATCCCTTCGGGGTCAAGTACTTCATGTTACGTCTACGGGATACCCTTGGGTCGTGGCAACAACGATTTGGGATGAGTAGAAGATCTAGTCCTTACTTGTATATATACAAGGACGAGATTATTTTTAGGTCCCTAATTATTGCTTCTCATTGCTGAATTAGCGAAGAAAATAGTTCTGCTCTCTAAAACAAGACAGATCTGGTCCCAAATAGTGTAAAATAAGCTGAGAGTGTGAGGCGCTCTTGGATTAAAAAAAGTAACAAATATTATAAAACAGAATTCTAATATAACCCCAATCTCTCTCTCGACTCTTCAAAATTAAACCTCCCTCATCTCTTCCAAAATTGATTCTCCAAATACCTAAATCCTCTTCAACAAACAATAAGTATCTCAGATTATCCTCTACGTCTGTGCACAAAAAGGACAAGAATTAGAGACCATACTCTACATCACCAAGGTATTTTGTGATATTATAGTTAGGGTTTTCTTAGATCTTTCATTTTTCTTGGATATTCTTTTCTTCATATCAATCTCTTAACAAAAAATCTGAAATCTTTGACAAACTGATTACTTCAAATATGAATTTATTTTAGCTACTTCACAAATAATGTTTATTGTTGTTATTAGTTTCATTTCACAAAGATTTGTTGTTTTTATATTTTGTCCTCCATGAAGTTCTGGAAGAAATGAGCATCAAAAAAAAAATAAGGCGAATGAGAAAGTGAAACCAATTGTTAAGGGTTACAATGACGATTGAATAGTTAAAAATAAGCACCTTTACAAACAAAAAATGTGAATCAGAAGACGTTCCACCATAAAATTGACAATGTAAAAGCATAATGAAAGTAAACTCCATTTACTATGTCTATATTGTCACTGCCCTGCCCTTGAGATTTGGTGGCTTAATTCACTCATTTTTGGATCAAGCAACACTTTTCCTACTCTTTAAAAATCACATTTATAATTTATTACCTTGATAAACTTTTTTGTAATTTGTATGATGTATGATAACACTCAAATGTCCTCCTTAAAACCAATTAAAAGGGACAACGGTCGTTGTCAATAAAAAACTCAACGAAAAGTCAGGGTCGAATCCACAAGGAATGGTATATTGTAGAGAATTCCTAGGACCAAATCACCGGGATTAAATTCATGTTTTTTGATGATCATGGTACTTCTTCAGGTTTTTTTTTGTATAAGGCTAAACTTTCTTATGCTTTTAGGCGAAACTCATATGTTTAACTCATTTAACCTCTGATTTGATATAGCACCCCAATCTAGATTCAACTTCTTGAGTGCCCACATAGCATTGTGTTGTAGCTCTATAGGTAAGTGGCAAGACTTCCCAAACACAAGTTGGTAAGGAGACATACCTATGAGAGTCTTGAATGCAACACGATATGCCTATAGAGCATCGTAAACTTTCTCGACCAATCAATTATGTTCTCATTCACAATCTTTGCAAGGATTTGCTTTTTCTCTCTACTGGACACTTCAACTTTCCCACTAGACTATAGATGATAAGGAGTTCCTATGATATGCCGAGCATCATGCTTCTCAAGTAACACCTTGAACAATTTATTACAAAAGTGAGAACCTCCATCACTGATAATCACCCTTGGTATATACCATCTGCAGAAGAATTTTTTTTCAGAATGCGGTGACACTATTTCCTTCATTGTTTGAAAGCGCAATAGCTTCCACCCATTAAGATACATAGTCAACCGCTACAAGTATGTACTTCATCCCATTCGAACTTACAAATGGACCCATAAAGTCAAGGCCCCATACATCGAACAATTCAATCACAAAAATTAGAGTAAGAGAGAGTTCTTACTTCCTTGAAATACCTCATCTTCTTTGATGGCAGTCACAAGACTTGGCGAAATCATGAGCATCTTGGTGAATGGTAGTCCAATAATACCCACACTGCAAGATCTTATAAGCAGTCCAAATACCACTATGCTGACCACCAATAAGAGATGAATTCCAAGCCTTCAGTAAACTCATCATCTCAACCTCAGGAACACAAGGCGAATAATTCCACGAGCGCAAACATAAAATATATAAGGCTCTTCCCAGAAAAACTGCATCACATCAGACATGAATTTTCTTCATTGGTGGAACGACAAATTCTAAGGCACAACATCACTCTCCAAATAATTAGCGAAATTTGTGAACTAAGAGATAAGATCAAAAGAAGCAGCCAAAATTTGTTCGTCAGGAAATATATGATGTACCACGAATTTACGATATATAATGCTTTAAACTTGGAGTTTTGCATGTGTCTTAATCATTTGTTAGTATATTTTATTGTACCTTTCTTGTATTTTGTAGAAATATAGGTTTTGGATTAGTCGATATGAAAAGAGTTGAAGCAGCAACATTATTGGTGTTTGACGACTGAACCTACGAGTCGTAGACTTTTCTACAAGCTCTAAGAATAAGTTGTGGACTGAAGCAAAGTAAATTAGGGCTCTAAGTGTAAAACAATGAAACCAAATAATGAGCCATAGGAACTCCTACGAGCCGTAGAAACCAGTCATGGAAAGGTTCAGAGATTTTGAGCTCCGTTACTTGAATGACGGAAAGTCAGGACGAGTCGTGAAAAGTTCTACGAGTCGCAGAACATACCTGTAGAGAAGTCCAAAATTTAAGAAGTGAATCTTCTGTTCAACGGAAGGTTCCTACGAATCATAGGAATACAACTCGTAGGATTGACTTCCGAACCAATTTTCCTATATATCCTCTTTCGACTTTATTTAGGATTTCAATGTCTATGAATATTAGTTATAATTTACGTTTTTGGGAGTTGGACAATGTGTCACTTTTGTTTTGGCTTTAAGAATTAATTGTTGAACACTTTGTCTATTTAATTCTTGAAGTATTGGTTTATAATATCATTTTCATTTGTCAATTCAAGATTCCGAATTTCATCTACTCTTATTGTAAGTTCATGATTTACCTTAACAAACTTATTATGAATTGTAATCACCCAAACATGAGTACCTAAATCCACAAATAGGGTTGTGAGAACCATGAGTAATTAACAAAGTAGACCTAATAATTAAGTAATTCTTGAATAGTGTTTATGCATGTATTGTTAATCTCTTCGTTTTGATTGTTTTTTAATAGTGGCCAACGTTAGAAATCACCTTATTCCTACTTGCTTGACAAAGGAAGTAACGAATGGGAAAATAGACAAATAATGGAGATTTAGCGTGATAATCTGTCATCTAATAGCCTAAACCCATTGTGTAAAAACTAATCTTGGGTCAAGGGTAAGGGTTAGTAAAGCATACACCCGTAGACCGACCAAGTTGCGTGGTGAAATTCCCTACTTGGATGACTAATCACTTAGGAGATACCTAACTTACCGACTTTGTATGTTAAACACTAGATAGGGTTACTGTTATAAGGTTTACTCTTTAAGAACTTGTGGGAACACATACACCATAGTTGCATCTTCTATTAATTTTAAAAAACATTAAATTTTGTTACTTGGTTACTTGTTACTACATTAAATCAATTAATATCTTGTGTTATAAATCCACTCTTTTTACAAAAATAAGCTGACTAAAGTACAATCAACAGTTAATTATCCTAAGTCTAGCCTTATTCTTCGTGGGGTCCATCCTAGCCTCTGTTAGGTTCTTTATTTGAACAACAACTGCTTATACTTCTTTAGGGAGGTGTAATTTGGGCTTATCAAATTTTAGCGCAGTTGCCGGGAAATAAGACTTTTAGATTAGACTAATTTTGTTATTACACTGTTAGTCAATTATTTCTTGATTCATGTTTTGTTTTATTTTTGTTTTATACAGGTTTTTTTTTGCAGCGTATGTCAAGTACACGGAGTCAAGCCAATCCCTTGACCCCTTATAATGCAGAACTCAGCAAAACTTTGCGAAAGATGGTCGGACGAGGCCAAAATCTAGAACTGAATGATGATCCAATCGGAGTGGGTCAAGAGGATAACCCTAGATCTCAACCCCCAAGGGTAGTGGAAGTACCGGGAAACAACCAGAACAACCCTGCGAAACTGCAAGATCAACAATCACCCAATGTGTGTGATAATTACTGGGTTGATCATAGTGTTGTGAGATGAACGGGTGCCATAGTTGTACCTCTACTACCACCTAGACATACGTTTGTGTTTACTAGAAGTCTGATGCAAATGCTCAAATCCATAGGGTTATTTCATGGCATGCGATCAGAGGATCTATATGCTCATCTAAGTAAAGTCTTCAGCGTGTGCAAGAGTAGTGTGGGAAGTCCAAACTTAGACACGGATGTGATTGGGTTACGTGTGTTCCCATAATCATTGACGGGTGTTGCAATGCTATATGAGCTTTCTTACAACTCAATTACCACATGGAATGAGCTGCATAGAGTGTTCCTGGAAAAGTACTTCCCATTGTCAAGGAAGTTGAAGCTCAAAGATAAACTCAACAACTTCATGGCTCTACCTAGGAGTCGGTTATTGATTCTTGGGACAGATTTCATGAGAAGTGCTCCGAACCACCAAATTGATGATGAGTCACTCAAGGAATACTTTTACGGAGGGCTGGATGACAATGGTAAAATTGTGTTAGATACTATCATATAGGATCAAATAGGGCTAACTCATTCCAACAGATTGTAGAGAAGCTGGAAAATATTTCAATGAATAATAAAGCATAGAGCACTAGAACTTCAGCTACCACAAAGACCTATTTTTCAATACAAGTCATTCATGATCAAGCGAGTGAAGATATGCGTCAAGTGGTGGCACATTTAAGAACATAAGTAGGTTTGATATTGAAACATTTGAGTGGGAGTGTTGAAAAAGTTAATGCAATCAACTACCAGAATAGAGCACCACCGCATGCTGAGTATGCGTATAAGAAAGATGCTAATTTTGTGAATGAGCAGACGGGGGGTTTCCGGACTAACACCCAAGCATCCAATCAGATTGATTGACGTCAAGGTCAAGGAAATCAAGGTTGGAACTACAATAATTACAACCATGAAAGGCACTACAATCTTGATAATAATTACAACATGGATGTGTATAACAATAGAAATGATAAAAGAGATCCATATGTTCCACCAGGCAATCTAGATGGAGGATCAAGTTTGAATCACATTGAGGATATAATGTCTAAGATGATGAAAAGGTTTGACTCGACATATGACAATGTGAAGGAGATGTGTATTGGTTTATCGAGTATAGGATAAAAGGTAGATTCATATGTTGTACCCATTAAACAAATTGAGAAACAATTGAGTTAACTATCTTCAAGTGTGAATCCATTCCAACAAAGAACAATATACTTCTTTATCTTAGCCCACTAAAAGACTTCCCACAAATCATGGTACATCTTGGTGGCTCCCAAGTGAATAGAATACCGAGAACAATGGGATTCCATCAAATCTTATTTCTCAAGTCGTCAATAATTGGAACACATAATCGACCTTGGTAACGAAGAGCACCATCTACCCCTTGGGGGAAAGCCTTAATGACTTTTTTTTGGAAACCGACTTCTTCAAATCCACCAAAACCGGATCAAGATCTTGCTTGGCTTTCACATCCGACACAAAAAATGATACATAACCATTTTGAACAATGATACCATCCTCATTGAAATCAACCAAGCTAACACCTAGCCGATCTAGTCTATGCACATCATGAACTAACTTTTTCTTACCACACTACTCATCGACAATCGACTAAAGGCATCGGCCACCATATTGGCCTTGCTAGGGTGATAGAGGACACTCATGTCATAATCTTTCAAAATTTTGAGCCATATCTGTTGGTGAAGGTTTAGATCATTTTTCTTGAACATGTATTGCAAACTTTTGTGGTCGGTAAACATGTCCCCATGTACACCGTACAAGTAATGTCTCCAAATCTTTAAGGAAAAAACAAATGCCGCTAACTCCAAGTCATGGGTATTGATTCAACGTAGTCAAAGGCGAAGCAATTGAGCAGAATCCCTCAACGAACCTTCTATAATAACCGGCAAAGCCTAAGAAATTTTGAATATCTGAAGGGGAAGGAAGTCTAGGCCAATTCTTAACCGCTTCTGTCTTCTTAGGATCAAACTCAATACCCTTACCGAAAATAATGTGGTCAAGGAACGCAATGGACCTCAACCAAAACTCACATTTACTAAACTTTGTAAACAATTGTCGTTCCTTAAGGATTTGCAAGACAATCCGCAAATGATCAGCATGATCATCCTTACTTCGAGAATCAGTCAAAATATCGTTGATAAACACATTTACAAACATATCAAGATATTGTTTAAACACCTTATTCATCAAACCCATAAAAGCGATCAGAGCATTTTTCAACCCAAACGATATCACCAAAAACTCATAATGACTATACCCAGTTGGAAAAGCTATCTTAGGAATGCCACAATCCATTACCCTCAATTGATGATACCCTGATCGAATATCAATCTTTTATAAGAAACTAGCACATTGAAGTTGATCAAACAAGTCATCAATCTGTGGGAAATGATGCTTATTCTTTATGGTGACCTTATTCAAATGACAATATCAATACATATTCTGAGCGAACCATCCTTCTTTCGAACAAACACCACTAGAGCAACTTAGAGAGAGATATTTGGTCGAATGAAATCCTTATCCAACAATTCCTTCAATTGATCCTTTAATTGCTTAAGTTCTATGAGAGGCATATGATAAGGAAAAATAGAGATAAGATGCGTATTTGGGAGAAGGTCAATAACGAAATCTAAATACCTTTCGAAAGAAATACCAGGAAGATCATTAGGATACACTTCCAAAAACTCATTTACAATATGAACTAACTCTAGAGTAGGGGTTTCAGAATCTATATCCCTAGGTCGAACAACATGAGAAATGCAACCCTTAGAAATAATTTTCCTACCATTAGGCAAGATATAAGTTGATCCTTAGGCGCTGGATTTCCTATTTCCATTCTAAGATAGGCTCATTTGGAAACTAAAATTTGACAACACGTGTTCTATAATCAATTGAAGCATAACAAGAGTGAAGCCAATCCATCCCAAGAATAACATCAAATTTAACATATCAAACTCTACAAGATCAACTTGAGTGACTCTATGAGAAATAGAAACAAAGCAATTTGTCTAAACTCTTTTAGCAACAATGGAGTCACCAATAGGTGTAGAGACATAAAAGGGATCATAAAAGGATTTCAAGACCAACATCAAATCTCATGGCCACATAAGAAGTAACAAATGACAAAGTAGCACATGGATCAAGCAACACATACACATCATAATGAAAGACTTTCAATATAGCTATCACAACATCTGTAGAACCCTCACAATCATGTAGAATCTGAAGAGCATAGAATATGTTTTGATAAGAAGCACCCGAACTAGAGCTACTTGGCTAAGATTGTCTACCATCTCTACCCTTAGTAGCGAGCAATGGATAATCTCTCATATTGTGACTACTCTTCCCACAACCATAGAAATATCGGTACCAGCTAAGCACTTTCTCGGATGACTCCATCCATACTTTTGGCAAGTAGGAATAGAAGATCCATTACCACCACCTCCTTGAGGCTTAGGGTTATACACCCTATATTTGTTAAATTTTGGAGCCGAAACATTAGAAGAACCTCGATCGGAGAACTTTTACCAAAATTGGGGATGACCATGTCCACCGGATTTAGAATGAGTAAAGTTACCGTGACCGGTTCTTGCCCTCTTTGACTCTCTTGACTTCTTCTTTAGCTTTTCCTGTTTGATTTGATGGGCATATATTTAATCAAATGAAAGATATCCATATCCTTGCTCATTATAGCAGTTCGACACTGTTGCTTCCAATTGCACACGCAAGTGTACATGGTCGTTCAAGAATTAAAGTAGCTCTTATTAAGAACCGGGTATCGTACCCACGAAGACTCAAGATTAGAATACTTCGATTTTTCCAATACTTTCAATTAAACTCAAGTGTTATCAAGGGTAAAGGAGTGGTTGATTTTATAATCTAAAACTTAATTAAAAACTAAATAAAAGTGATTCAATTTCTTAAGGGTTTGAACAATGATTAGGTAAAGTCCAGGGCTGTAGCTTACCTTAGAAATCATGCATATAATCTTGTTAAACGAATATTTATCATCTATAGATTCAATGATCACAGGGTTAAATATATGATTATGGTCTCTTGACCTCTAATCGCCTATGATAAATGGTAACCTAACTACATCATTGAGCAAGGATAGGTTGGACCAATTACTGAGAATTACGATTTCTTCCTCTCTAATGACCAAGCAAGGTCTCTAGATATATCCCTATCCTAGATAAAATTTACTCTAATTCTTAAGTTAAAATCATGTTTGTCAAGCCCCACGTTCTATCCTCTTATTCCTCTCCCGAGTTCAATTCAAAGAAGATGTTTATTTCAATGGTGATCAAGCACGAAATACAAAAAACAAGAACATAAGAGTGATTCATATGATAGTTAATATCAATCCATAAAACTTTAATAATGTACAATAATCATGTAGCCACAATCCTAAAACTAGGGAAATTATCTACTCATAACAAGAATTTCAATTAAGCAATCTTCAAATAACATATAAAGATCGAAAGTAAAAGAGTTTAGGAATGAACCCTAAAAACAAATGAAAAAGCTCCCAAAGTCGTTGTTCTTCAAAACCTAGAAAAAGAATAATTAATAAAATAAAATATGACTTTACTTATAATTAAGTCGAAACGGCCAAATCTGGCAAGTGGGGACGCGATGCGGAGGGACTCCTAAAATTCAGTTTGAGGATTTCTTCTCTTATCCGCGACGCAGCCACAACACGGACCGTTCTGTCCCAACTTCTATTTTGTGAAGCAAATAAAAAATCCCTCTCTCGTCGACGCGGAGAGGATACGGTCCTTCCTTGCATCTTTATTTTTTTTGTTCTTCTTCCTTGCTTCTTTTTAACTTGGATCCTTTCGTGGTTCCCAATGCCTGTTTCCGTGCTCGTTTCTTCATTTAAGCCATTTGGTTCCTAGGCATATAAATACGCCTAAGATCACTATCCCATACTTAGAGTTTTGTTCGTCCTCGAACAACTTACTAGCTAGTCCTAGACCTAGACCCCTACTCTGGTATTTGTGCATCCGCCACTTCATTTCAAGGATCTTTAATCAGTTCAAACAAGCATATTCTCACTTACAAAAGGCTTTTCCCACTTTCATACATCATACAACTCAAGTACTGGACTCGACAACTTTTTGCAACCAACGCATTTAACTCCATGTGCACCATTAAATATCACTTATCTTTCATACAACAAGTGCCCCTCACTCAAAGGAATAGTCCGCACTCAACTCAACAAATTGAATATAATTTAAGGACTTCAACAACACAGAGCACTCTCACTCAAAAAGGACATCACATATGCATGCACTTAGAGCCATAAGCTTGCCCATTATGTACATCTCCACTAATTAAGTGTGCTTTACAAAGAATCAAATAGGACTTTAACGGGTTGTAATGTAGGCCTGAGGTAAGGGCGAATACATTTGGGTAAAACTAGTGACTGATCCTCCCTAATGCACATGTTTTGATTTTCTTGCTACATTCACAACTTTTTCTTTCCCTTGGATCCCCCTTTCTGCATATTTTTTCCAATTGTATTTAAAACCTTGCCCTCTCTTTTCCTTGAGCCCTTATTTTCTACACACCTCTTTTTCTCTTCTTTTTTTCACACTTAACAATATCCACTCTCAAATTATGGATTTCTCACGAGTTAAGGTGCACGTTGCCCTTGTAAAGACCAGGGTCATTATTAAGGTATTCTCAGAATTAGCCACCTTCAACTTAGGCTTTTAACCTTAGTCGTAGTGCACAATGTCCAAGGGACCAAGGCCAATCACATATTTAGAAAC
This sequence comes from Solanum gracilifrons, assembly GCA_029582605.1. Classification (NCBI taxonomy): domain Eukaryota; kingdom Viridiplantae; phylum Streptophyta; class Magnoliopsida; order Solanales; family Solanaceae; genus Solanum; species Solanum gracilifrons. The sequence continues at coordinate 16,062 of JAJOOH010072519.1, forward strand.
TTAAGAGGCATCATTTTTCTACCTCTTTTATTTCTTTACCACCAAACCAAGCATTTTCACCCTATCTACTTTTACCATTGCTTTCACTTTTTCATCTTAACATATTGCATTAAGGATTACTTTGGATCAAAACTAATGGTATAAATAAAAGGGATTCAGCTCAATTAAGTAGGTTAGATCAAAATCAAGGCTAAATAGGGCTATACTAGGGATATTTTATCTGAAAAGGCTAAAATAAACAAGACACATCAAAGAAAGCCTATTATCATCTCCTAAACAGAGCAAACCTTTTATTTCACTTCAATAACACGCTAGACAAGTTCTAGACTCAGATGCAATAAATAGATACTACAATACCTTGCCGCTCATGGCACAAGTTCTACTCAAAATGGATCAATCACAGGCAACACAATTAGTTCATGCAAGGGTTCTATTTAAGCTTAAGTTGCAGTCATTAAAATCAAGTACAAGAATTTAAATGCAATCATATATATATAGCCCATATGCTTTCATTCAATCTTCTTTCGGAATTTCAATCTTCAGTACATACCATACCTACGACTCAATGAGGAAAATTGCCCTTAATACGGTCGTCATCTATCTATCATAGGGCAATGCGACTCAACTACGATGACTAACTCGATCCAAAAAAGACATACTCCTTATGTATTTTGTACGGTTCAAAGGGACTCTCCTTGGCCAAAGAACTGAAAACAACCTCCAAGGAACCCAAATAAAAAATTTAAAAGACAGGCACATGACACTATCAATGTTCACTAATATATACAATACAGAGAGAATTTCACTCCACCCCACACTAAACATATTAGCATTGTCCCTAGTGCTCCACAAAATCACAAAATAATACAGAGGTAAGGTGAATCACTCCCTGATCAGTCTTTCATGGCATCTCTGTCGTCAGCCTCGTCACTGGCCTATGTAGGGTCCATCTCATCCATTTCAGAATCGGAGTCCACATCGAAACCAGTGCGCAACCTATCCTCATATGTCGGTACATCACCATCCATCGGCTCATGGAACTCATAACCAATGCCAAGCAGGGCTTTAGCATATGCATTCAGCTGGTACCACCTTTCTACTTCCCCCAATTGCACGTCAGTCGACGCCCGACAACCATTTTGGTGGCTCAACATCTCCAGCCCATACATCCGGGCCATAATCAACTCATCACATCTATAGTGCTCCGCGGTAGTGAGTGTTCAGACGAATTCATTGTCGGACCCCTTTGTCTTCGTTATATCTACCAACGCTGGGAACAGTGGTGCCATAGTCCAAGCTCTCCTCAGTACACCTACAGTATGACAAAGTCTAGTAATGATACCTCCAAACGCGTACATGCGCCTTTTACGAACCTGGGCCTTCCTCATAGTCGATTTCAAAACAGCACTAATATTCAACTCAGTCGGAGTCATCAAGGCATAAACTAAGCACACTATATCCCAATTATTATCCGTGTAGTGTAGCCCAGGTATCAAACAATTCATCACAATTTTTAACCAATCCCAAGCTTCTCTGATCATATGCGCATAAGGAAGAGATTGGTGGAATCTCTTTGCGCTGTGCTTAACCCACTGCACCATAGACTGGGACCACAAAGTGTGTGTCGAATGGCCCGGTAAGGTGGAAGAATGTTCAGTCCTGTTAGCATCAGTGGATCAACATTAGGTGAAGTGCCAACAATGTCATTAAGAACTGTGAGAGTGAGAGTTACATCCACTCCCCGCACCTTCACAAAATGAGATCCAGACTCTGTCGCCCAGTTGGCATAAAATTCTCGAACTATGTGCAAGTTACACTCAGTGGGCTCATCAAAGATAAACTCCATCTGCAGTTCTTGGATATGCCTCATGATTCTGGGAAACCCCCATGCCAAACTATCTCTTTCATTGAGTGATCCAACCTTGGTACTCAGACTTCCCAAAGGTTAACACGCAACACCCAAAACGACAACATACCAACATATTAAACACATTCATATATCCCATTTAGTCACCACAATGGCAGTCACGCACAACCAACCTCAACACCAAGATTCGTACCCAACACATGCGAAATTCCACAAAAGGTACACCTAGTGTTACTCAAGACATCACACTACTACCCGCATAAACCATGAAACATATGATCTTATGTATCCAACAAACCCCAAACCTTTCAGTCTATAAAGTTTTTGCAAACAATTTCCACCCAATACCCACATAAACTCAAACAATGGCAATTTTTACTCAAGACATAGAAATACCCATAAAGAACAACATACAATAGCTCTATCTACTACCAATCACACCCACAACTCCCCACAACTCATATACTCCCAAACAACAACAACAACAAGCAAATTATGAACAATCCATACATAAGAGAAAATGGGAACAAAACACGTGCCTTTGCTGTTGAAGACGAGTAGAGTACGGAGATGGATGAGCGACTGACTCCCGCATTACGGATTGGAAGTTGAGAAACCAGAAGAGGCGAAGGGGAGGGGAAATCGTGCGTAATGTGAGAAAGTAATTTGGGAAAAAAGTGGGGTTTAGGGACGGGAATTTGGCGATTAAAAGGGAATTATGTGGGGTATTTTGAAAACAGACTGGTAAAACTCGTCTTTTTTTTTAATGAAAATCAAATTTCACTTACATGCTACGCAACGCGGGGCCATCACGGACCGTTCTGCCTCGCCCTGGAAAATTAATTCCTAGTGAGGCAAAATTTTGACCTTGCTCCGTGACGCGCTCCCATCACGGAGTCCTCTGTTTCATGGAATCAATTCAATTCCCAAGGAAATCAAATTCTAAAAATACCTCTCCACGACATGGAAAGGATACAGTGCTTCCTTATGATTGACGAAAAAAATAATTCTTGCCAAATCCAAATATCTTGCCCTCATCCGCGACGCGTGCGCGTTACGGTGTGTTCTGCCTAGCCCTGGAAAATTAATTCCTAGCGAGGTGAAATTCTCCCCCATCTCTGTGATGCGCTCTGGTGTAAAATCCTGTTTCCTGCACATTTCAAGCACAAAACCCATTAATGTAAACACAATAGGTTGACTCCCATCCAACGCCTTAGTTTTGGTCGTGGCGCGACTCATTTTGTTTTATTTTACTGATATAACATATTTTTACTAAATCCTATGAATTGATATAACGAAACAAAAAATAGAAATCTTAACTATTACAAGGGGTCACGGGTTGCCTCCCGTGTAGCTCCCGATTAAACATTGCGGCACGACCCAGATCCTGACTCATTTGTCATTCAAGGTGAGCGATTATTTCTCACGATCAACATCATTCCCGAAGTAGTGTTTCACTTGTTACCTATTTACAAGAAAAGTGGAGCTCTTATCCTTATTTCTTAGCTTCACAGCTCCATGTTAGGTTATCCTCACCATTTCAAATGGCCCACTCCAGTTAGACCGAAGTTTTCTGGGGAACAACTTCAGTCTTGAGTTAAACAGTAACACCAATTGGCCAGGCTCAAAGGTGTGTGACACAATATGTTTGTCATGCCACCTCTTAGTCTTCTCTTTATATATCTTGGCATTTTCGTACGCGTGAAGCCTGAATTCGTCTAGCTCATGTAGCTATGTTATTCTTTTCTTGCCAGCTAACTCACAGTCTAAATTTAACTTATTGATAGCCTAGTACGCTTTATGCTCCAATTTCGCTGGAAGGTAACACATTTTTCCAAACACAATTTTATAAGGAGAAGTCCCTATCGGTGTCATGTATGCAGTCCTATATGCCCATAAAACATCATCTAACTTTCCAGCCCAATCTTTCTGTTGTGCATTCACAGTCTTTTGCAAAAATTGCCTTTACTTCCCTATTTGACACTTCCACCTGCCCGCTAGTCTGAGGATGATAAGTTGTGGCTACCTTGTGTCTTACTCCATATTTGGCCAGCAGATTCCGCACTGAACTGTTGATGAAGTGCGTACCTCCATCACTTATCATGGCCCTTGGAGTTCCAAACCTGGTGAATATGTGCTACCTGATGAACTTCACTACCACCTTCGAATCATTAGTCGGTAGAGCAATTGCTTCCACCCACTTGGACACATAGTCCATTGCCACAAGAATGTACTGATTTCCATTGGATGGTGGGAATGGTCCCATCAAGTCTATCCCCCATACATCAAAGATCTCAACTTCGAGGATGTTGTTTAGCGGCATCTCATGTCTTCTAGAAATTGTGCCCATCCACTGACACTGATCACAACCCTTCACAAAAATTACAACATCTTCAAATAATGTAGGCCAAAAGAATCCGGATTGTAATACCTTATGCGCCGTGCGCTTGCATCAGTGAGGAGTGACAACTCTCCAACACCTGCAATGCCTCCTGTTCAGCTATACACATTCGCACCATCTGATCAGGTCCGTACTTGAATAAAAAAGGCTCATCCCATATATAAAATTGTGCCTCATACTTCAGCTTCTACTTTTGATGTGTCGAAACCCCAGGTAGAAATAAACCAGTCACCAGAAAGTTCACAATATCAGTATACCAAGGTACTTCTTCAAGATCCAAGGCCAGTAATTGCTTGTCAGGGAATTCCTCACGAATCGGTTCTTCATTCCTCACATGAGATTAGTCCTCCAATCTTGACAAATGGTCGGCTATCTAGTTCTCAATCCCCTTCATGTTTTTAATTTCTAGATCAAACTCTTGCAATAGTAATATCCATCTAACCTCAACTTCGCATCATTCTTATTGAATAAAAACCTGATCACAACATGGTCAGTGTAAACAACAACCTTGGTGCCTACCAAGTATGACCTGAACTTATCAAAAGCAAATACTAGTGCCAACATCTCTTTTTCTATGACAATGTAGTTCAATTGGGTTGCATCAAGTGTCTTGCTAGCATAATAGATGGAGTGAAACATCATCTCCTTACTCTGGCCTACCACTGCACCAACCGTTGTATCGTTGGCATCACACATGAGCTCGAAGGGTAGCTCCAGGTTAGGAGCAATCAGAATAGGGGCTTCAATCAACTTCTTCTTCAATAGATCAAACGCCTGCAAATAACTTTCATCAAATATAAACTTCAACTCCTTTTGCAATAAGCTGCACATGGGTCTTGCTGTCTTAGAAAAGTCCTTGATGAATCTTCTATAAAAACCTGATGTGTCCCAGAAAACTTCTAACTCCCTTCACAGTGATGGGTGGTGGCAACTTCTCAATGACCTCTACCTTAGCTTTATCAACTTACAACCCATTTCTTGAGATTTTGTGCCCTAGTACAATTCCTTCTCGAATTAAGAAGTGGCACTTTTCACAGTTCAACACTAGATTCGTCTCTTCACAGCTTGCAAGGAACCTTTCAAGATTAGTCAAACAAAGATAAAAAGACTCACCAAACACCGAAAAGTCATCTGTGAACACCTCAACAAAATCCTCCACCATATCATGAAAGATTGCCATCATGCATCTCTGAAATGTTGCCGGTACATTGCATAATCCGAATGGCATACGTTTGAACGCATATGTGCCATACGAACAAGTGAAGGCAGTCCTCTCCTGATCCTCTGGTGCAATGACTATATGATTTTAACCTGAGTACCCATCGAAGAAGCAATAATATTCCTGTCCAGCCAGTCTATCCTACATCTAATCAATAAATGACACCGGATAATGGTCCTTCCCGGTGGCATCATTAACTGTCCTTATAGGGATCAGGTCATTCTTCTCATTTGTTATCACTGTCATGCCGCCCTTCTTGGGCACACACTGTACCAGACTCACCAATGCTGTCAGATATGTGGTATACTATCCCCGCATCTAACCACTTAATCACATCTTTCCTTACCACATCCTTCATTACTGGATTGAGTCTCCGTTGGTGTTGCGCACTCGGCTTATGACCTTCCTCCATATAAATCTTGTGCATACACAATACAAGACTTATTTCGTGAATGTCAAATATTTGCCAGCCTATAGCTATTTTTCTCTTCCTCAGAATACTCAATGCTGCTTCCACATGTGATTCGGACAAGTCTGCAGACAAAATAACAGGTAAGGTCTTATCTTCACCCAAAAATGCATACTTGAGGTGAGCTGGCAATGATTTTAACTTCATCTTGGGTGCTTCTTCGACGGAAGGCTTGGGTGGAGGACCCAACACCCTATTGAAAGGCTCCATGTGATCTCTTGATGTGCCCACACTCGACACATCCAAAAATGGTACCATTCATGTGCTTCAACATCCTCATAGATATCATGTCTCACTAGCACACACTCCAACGGGTCTTTGGATGCAATATAATGAGCTTCTGCTTCAATTCCTATCACTGTTATAGCAGACAACTCTTCATACACTGGTGGGAGTTTCAATGCCTTGTAGACATCAAACATTTCCACTTCATCATGTGCCCGCATAGTAGGTTGATCGGCTACTACATCTATCACCGCACTCCATGTGGCCAAGAAAGGTCTTCCCAAGATGAACGGAACCTTAGGATCTGGCTCAACATTCAGCACTACAAAATCTACCGGAATATAAAAGATCTCACTAGTACCAACACATCCTCCACAACACCCTCAGGTCTAGCAACACATTGATCTGCCAACTACAAGATAATGGTTGTGGGTTTAGGACTACCCAACACCAACTTTTTGTACAGCGATGTTGAGTTTATACTCGCTCCAAGATCACTCAATCCTCGCGCATTGATGCTTTTCCCTATAGTGATTTGAACCGTAAAGCTGCCTAAATCTTTTAGTTTGGTGGGTAACTTATTTTGATTCGGGAGTTGCACTCTTCAGTAAGTGCTACAGTTTCATATTCAGTTAGCCTCCTCTTATTTGCCACGATCTCTTTCACATACTTTGCATACCTGGTATACCCTACAAAACATCTACCAACGTCAAATTATTATGAACTTGCTTAAGTAGAGAGAGAAACTTACGAAATCATTTCTCCTCCTTCTGTATTTTAAAATTTTGAGGAAATAGTGAAGGTGGTTTCACTATTGGCTGCACTTTTTCTTCTTGTGCAATAGTTTCACTCTCATTGGGTTCACTCTCCTTGCTAGCAGATTCACCATTTCTTTTCTTAGGAGCTAACTCCTCCAACTGCAACCCATTGCGCGTACCTACCACATTCACTTGCCTGGGAGCAAACCTCCTTGAGGTTGTGAGTTTTGGGCAGTAGCAAATTGCCCAAATTGTTTCTCCAGGTTCTAGGTAGCTAATTGGTTATTTCTCATATCAGCAACTAACTGAGCTTGATCAACCATAATCTTCTTTAGCATCTTCTTCATGCTCATGTTACCTTGCTGATTATTGGGTTACTCTCGTTGGCCGATTGTTGATACCCATGTGCATTCCTCTAGGGTCTATATTGATTCTGGCCTTGTGCCTGATTCTGATTTCCTCCCCAGGAAAAATTCGGATGATTTTGCCAATTGGGATTTTAAGAGTTTCCATAATTCTAATGACCTCCTCCACGTTGTGCATAACCTACAAAATTTACAGAATCTGGGTTTGCTTCACATACGTCCGCATTGTGGTCTCCTCCTCCACAAATTTCACACCATGTGGGCGGCTGTTGTACTGCATTTACCTGAGTTGGTTGTTGTCCTAATGATAGGTTGCTGAAGTGAGTATTCATCATGTTCTACATCGCAGCAATTTGTGCAGTTAACGTTGTTACTGCATCTACCTCCAACATTCCAGCAGTATTCTGTACTACCGGTTTAGCTCCTTCTCCATTCCTCTCGGGGTTACCTTGTGAAATCCTGTTCAGCAGGGTGAACAATTCATCATAAGTCTTCTCCAGAGCCTGTCCACCTGCAGTATTCTGTACTACAGTTTCTTCTCGTTCAACTCTTACTACAGGAGTTACGGGTTCACTAGCAACAAGAGGGACTGGGAAAGTGTGCCGTCTTTGCTTTATCCGGTAATGAACAAATCTTTCCGATTCAGCTAGAGGAACTACCAAGTCCTGATCGTCTTCCAGTTTGAAAGTTCAACACAATCAATAGCTAAGATAAAGTTTTCAACACTTGCTTTTTAACTTTAGAAATTAGACAAATCAAATACTTTCAAATTCTAAAGTCCCCCGGTAGCAGCGCCAAAAACTTATTGCGTCCAATCGCACACGCAAGTGTACGTGGTCGTTCAAGTATTAAAGTAGCTCTAACTAAGAGCAGGGTATCGTACCCACAACGACTCAAGATTAGAATACTTTGATTTTTCCAATACTTTCAATTAAACACAAATGTTATAAAGGGTAAATGAGTGATTGATTTTATAATCTAAAACTTTATAAAAAACTAAACAAAAGTGATTCAATTTCTAAAGGGTTTCAACAATGATTGGGTAAAGTCTAGGGCTGTAGCTTACCTCAGGAATCATGCATATTATCTTGTTAAAGGGATATTTATCAAGTATTGAATCAATGATCACAGGGTTAAATATATTATTATGGTCTCCTGACCTCTAATCTCCTACGATAAATGGCAACCTAACTACATCGTTGAGTGGGGATAGGCTGGACCAATTACCGAGCATTACGATTTCTTCATGTCTAATGACCAAGAAAGGTTTCTAGGTATATACCTATCCTAGATACAAATTTACTCTAATTCTTAAGAGAAAATCATGCTCATTATGCCCCACCTTCTATCCTCCCATTCCTCTCCCGAGTTCAATATCAATTTTGATCAAGCACGAAATATGAAAAACAAGAATATAAGAGTGATTCATATGATAGTTGATGTCAATCCATAAAACTTCAATAATATACAATCATCATGTAGCCACAGCGCTAGAACTAGGGAAATTAGCTACTCATAACAAGAATTTTGATCAAGCAATCTTCAAATAACATAAAGAGATTGAAAATAAAAGAGTTTAGGAATGAACCCTTAAATCAGATGAAAAAGCTCCCAAAGTCGTTGTTCTTCAAAATCCAGAAAAAGAATAATTAATAAAATAAAATATGAGTTTATTTATAATTAAATTGAAATGGTCAATCTGGCAAGAGGGGTCTTGACCCAGAGGGACTCCTAAAATTTAGTTTGAGCATTTCTTCTCTTCTCCGCGACACGGCCACAACACGGACCGTTCTGTCCCAACTTCTATTTCACGAAGAAAATAAAAAATCCCTCTCCGCGACACGGAGAGGATAAGGTCCTTCCTTGAATCTTTATTTTTTTTGTTCTTCTTACTTGCTTCTTTTTAACTTGGTTCCTTTCGTGGTTCCCAATGCCTGTTTCCGTGCTCGTTCCTTCATTTAAGCTCACCTACACAACAAATCATGTTGGTTAGTATAAATGCATTCTAAAGACTCGATTCGACTATCAATTATGAGAAAATGATTTCAAACTTGGCTAAAATGCGGGTGTTATTTGGTTTCTAGGCATATAAATACACCTAAAATCATATTTTTTTCACCACCATCTCGAACACACCCGATACAAACTTGGTCATCCTCGCCCTAGAATTAGCAACCATAGTAGAACTATACTTAGACAATTGAGTGAACTTCATTGCATACTCTCTCATACCCATGTTCCCTTGTCAAAAATTGATGAACCCAAACACTTTTTATTCCCTAATATCAAGGGGAAAGAAATGATAAAGAAAAGCCTCTTTGAGTATCTCTCAATCAAGAGGACCCGCATCAGTTACTTCTCCTTTTTACATTGATTATACCAAACTTGAGCAACACCTTAAGTTGATAAGTATCCAATTTTTCCATTTCTATCGGTGCAACTCCCATAATCACCACTATCTTATGAATCTCCGCAACGAACTCTTAGGGATCTTTCTCAACTTTGGAACCGTGAAACTCTGGAGGATTCCTCCTAGTGAAGTCCCTCACCGTTGTTGTCGTTGTACCCACTATTGGGTTCACGGGAGCAACAACCTCCGTATTAGCTTGGGTTGTCATAGCTTGAGCCAACACTTGGAAAGTAGCTCGGAACTTAGCATGTGACACTTGCTAAGCCATAGGATCGACAACCACTTGGGGAACCTCAGGCTCCACATTGTCACATGCATTCCTTCTCACGTAAGCTCTACGAGAAGGCATTTCCTAAGAAGTATCAGATAAGAGTTAGGATAAATACCCTTATAGAGTTAAACTCAATCGCATGACTTTAGAGTAGTGAAAGAAGTTAGAGTTTCCTAAACGCCTTGTAACCTCTTATTCATAAATATGGCGTGCTTCACACTCATGAACAAGACTCTAATTGATGTGGCTTGTCAGGCAACCTAGGACATTTATAAAACCTGATGCTATGAATATCAAGTTTATCACGACCCAAAGTACACCTTAGATATGACATGATGAATAGGATCCCAAAAGATTCTAAACAACTCATTTGGCATAAGCATGATGTAAAAGAAGTACAACAAGAGAGAATAGGCAATATAAGTCACATATCATAATAGAAATCTGAACATTAGTGGGGAAAACTAAAGTGTGTCTAACATAGCATTTCTAACATCATAAAAGTGGTTGGGACCTAACTCATACATCACATACAAGTTTAAAACTAAAGACAATAAAAGAAACAAAGCATAAATAGTCTTGTACTCGAACCATGAGGACTCACTAATAGACGTGATAGTAGAGCAATCCATACTAACCACGAGTGGGAGGAGGAGCGTTAGACCCTATATTTGAGACAATGTAGGCACACATATGCATTTGTAAAATGAATGTACTAAGTATGGGGAAATGCATGAAAACGTAAAGCATGATAGAATGGTGAATTTAAACATGATATGCATGACCAAGTAAAACGTAATAAAAACCTTTTGAAAGAAAACATAAGTCATAAACAAGGTCAATGAATAATTGAGGATCATATGTAAGGCTTGATAAAATCTTTTGAAGAAAACTTAGTTCATTTGTGAGATATTTACCATTAACTAACACTAAGACTATGCGAGCTATAACATGGAACCTGGTATGACCATCACACTGAAAAGGGAATCTACTTGTCAAGGAAAGACTTTGTATTATTTATTCTTGCTAAAGTGGATCCACTAACTTAGGTTATTTAAGAAAATCCTATGGGGGCACGTAGTTTTTGACAAAAAGATAACTTCTAGAGACCCGACCTCTACTAATGGGAGAATCTCCATCTCAAAGTCCTCTCGGTGCTAAGTAAATCCAAATAGCAAAGACATCATCAAAATTAATCAAAATACTTGGAAAGACAACAATTAAAGACTACCAATCCAATCATAAGTTCATAACTAGAGTAGCTTCTTTCAAATCATGAATCCATATTAGGACACCTACCTCCCTAAGCATCCAAATCATGATTTCATTTAAATGTGAATTTTTTTCCATAAATTATTGACACTTTATCTTAAAGAATCCTTTAGTCATATATCATTCTTTTCATTAAACATGCATAAATCCTTAATTCATGCATAAATCCTTAATCCAATTCATGATCATAGTTTATAAGTTCGTAAGAATTGTTTATAATTCAAGTTCATAAAATAGGCATAGGCATGGGTCCTTATAAAATCAATTGAAAATCATGTAATTGAATCAAATCATGCATAATAAGATTGAATATAAAAAATGAATCATAATAAAGAAGACCCCATGAAAATTTTCATGAAACACTAATAAAATTAGGTGAAATCAATTTAGGAGGTTGAGATTCTTTTGGGACCCAATGGATGAAAGGAATTCATTGGTGAACTCCCACTTACATTAGAAATCAAAGCCCAAAACCAGTGGAGAAGGAACCCTTGAATCTCTTGAAACCCTAACCTTCACCTCGAGAGCTCTTGAGAGAAAATTGGAGAAGGGAAATTGAGGGATTTGGGTCAATTGGTGAATGAGAGCAATTTGGCTCAGTCTTAGGAGTAAAAACGGTTACGGGGGTAGTTATAGGGTCAAAACAACATAGTATAGGGGTTAATTGGGTAGGAAAAGACTAAACACCCTTACTTAAAAATGGTCGAATGACTCATATGGTTCCGACCTACGACCCATAGGACTTTCTACAGAATGTTCTGATCAACTGTAGAGTCACTTATTAGGACCTAAAATACTAGGCAAATCCTAGGAGATCCTTCTATGGGTCATCGACCATTCTACATTCCGTAGAACCTTCCGTAGAGTCCAAGTTTAAGTCAAGAATTTCATCAAGTCTGGATCACTTCGAAAGATCTCTTTTACTGCCCGAATAGCACTCTATGATTCGTCCTGTTCATTCATAGATCAATCATAAGAGACTTGACATATTCCAAAACTCAACCCAAGTCCTATGGGCCATAGGACTTTCTAAGGTCTGTAGGGTGGACTCGTAGACCATAACAACAGTGCTAAAATGCAACATGTCCTTTCTAAACTCAACTTTCAATTTTTGAGGTGTTATACATCATGACCTCGACTTTTGGGTCATGACATCTCATGATAATCAATTTTAGTACTGAAAATAATTTTACAATTTATTTGATCATTAAAATAAAATCGATTGTCTACAACAAGTTATTTGAGTTCAATTCAAGGTAAGTTAAACTTTTTATTTCTTTTTAGCATGATTGCTTATGAATTGTTATTTTTAGGTTTTGCGGGGTATCAAAGAGTTGGTTGTTAGATGTCTCTAAATGACTATTGGTGTTATTCTTGTTAAAAAATTCTAGTCGGTGGTATCAATGTTAATTTTTGTTTAGAATTCATAGACATTGATGTCATTCATTTATCAAGTTGATGAGTAAAAGGAGGTTTTTATATGGTTGTGATTATCATATTATAGTGATTGTTGGGTTAATCATGGTATTAAGGTTATGGTGCGGAGAAGGTACAGTTGAATATGGATTACTTGTGGGGTTTCTATTTTGTTTATGTAACATTTATGATTTTCTAAATATCATGGTGGAATCAACGACCAAAATAGGACTTATGTCCTGACTGGTTATTGTGTTTTATGGACTATTGGGTGTAGTGGTTCTCTTTGTAAGATTTTAGATATCATGGTGGCTTCAACGTTCCAAACTGGACTTGTGTGCTAAATCGTTATTGTTATATATGACCAATTGGGTAGTTGGGATCGTAATTGTGTAGCACCTCAAAAGTCTAAAAGGACATAGAAATTTGAAAGTTGTAGAAATGTTTTTGGTGCAGTGTTAACGGGGTCCATGTATAGACTGTGGTTGGTTCCTCGAGTCATGGAAATGGGGTGTAGAGTGGAGATGAGAGAATTGGAAAATGGAAAATCTCTAAAATCCTTTCCATAAGCTAACATGACAGCTCATAGTATGGAATATGAGTCATGGCTTGGTCTCGTGGATGGGATCTTCAGAAGTAAGGTATTTCAGTACCAAGGGTTCTATAAGAGAGTTCACAGGTCGTAAATAGATAAACGGTCCATGGATCTTGGTTCGTGATTTGAAGACAGAGAGTTGGTTTTTAGTAGTGTGGACCATGATCAGATTGTACAGTCTGTAGTCCACTGTACGAACCATTGATGGGAATCTTGAAGTGGTATGCATATGACAATTATTTCCTCAGGGTTATTTGGGTCTTTTCCAACTCTTTTAATTCCTAAACTACGTCATTTTATGTATATTTTGAAGGGGTATAAATGATCCTAAAACCCTAGATCTTCCCCTTTCACTCTCATTCTCTCTAAATCGCAAGTCTTCTTCTCCAAGTTTTCTCCCAAGGCAATCAAAGATTCTTCAAGCTTCAAGTCTCCTTTCTTTATTTCAATCTAAGGTTTGATCAAGGTATGTGAGAAATCGTCAATGAGTACCTCTTTATCCATTGAGTCCCAATGAAACCTCAATTCTACTTTATGATTCTTTCCCAATTCTAGAGTTTTCATGATTTTCTTATAAGTTCAATTGAATTTAAGTTTTATCTCCATGAATGATCTTATTATGCACGATTTGATCATATTTCAATGATTTTTTCATGAATCCATGTCATATGAGTATTTTATGATATGATCCAAGCTATGTTGATATGCATGCATCATGTTATGAAAGATTTTATGAATCATGGATGTAGGGGCGGCTGGTAAGTTATAAAAAAAAGTCCTTGGCCTTAGGCCCCCAATAAATTGGGGCCCCCATTTTTTAGTTAATTAGGTAGGTTTAAACTAAAAAAAAAAAAATTAGAACTAAGACAACAAATGCAAATGGCATTAATGAAGGGATAGATATGACAATTACTTTTTCCCTTTCTAATAAAAAGTTGTGTACTTTTTTTTTAATGTACAAGTTATGTTTTTTTTACCCTATTCTTTTTCTAATTTTATTTTTATATATTCTATCCTCCTCTCTTCTTCTCTTCTATTTCTTCTCTCTTTCTCTTTTCTAATCTTATATCTCTCTCTTATTCAAAGCTTAAGAATTTACTTGTTCTATTGATAGTTTATATTTTAAATTTGGAGAAAAATATATTGCAGCAGCCCAATTCATTTTCAGAGATCAAGTCTTCATCGTTCTTGAATTTGCTAATATCATTCTAATTTCTAATATTATTTTTGTTTTGTGTCTTATGTTTATTATATTTTTTATTTGATATTGTAAATAGTGTTTAAAATATTTGTTAGAATTTAATATGTCAACTAGAAAATATGAATCCGGTCATTCAAAACTTAAAAGAAAAAGAAAAGTCGATAACTTGATAAAATCTCAAAAAGGTGCTCTTGATAAATTTTAGAAGTGGTTTGGCTATATTATCGATTGAAAAAGAATTATTAGAAGAGATTGACTACACAAAAATTATTAACAACTTTGCATCTCAAAAAGCTAGAAAAATAGATTTAAAATAATTTTTTTTTTTAAGGCCTCTAGTTTGATTTTGGCCTTAGGCCACCAACGGGTTTGAGCCGCCCCTGCATGGATGCTTTCGAATAAAGTATCAATAAGATTTATGAAAATATGAGGCTTCTGATTGAAGTACCTTCCTTATGAATGAATAACATGATTTAGATACTTCCAATTGAAGTACTTCTTATTATGAAAAGACTATCACGAATTAGTTGATTTTTATTAAAGTCTCTTATCAATATTTTATGAAATTATGATTTTAAAAGAGCTATTCTTATGTCTATGAGACTTTTCTGAATGATTTAGTATCACTAGATTCTTACTATTTCAAAGATCATAAATATGATTATGATTATGCATGTTTTCTGTTGGGAGTTTACTTAGCACCGAGTTCGACTAGTGGCGATTACCCAGATTCGAGAACTACATGCCCCCATAGGTTATGTCCCGATTGGACACTAGCTAGTGGATCCACCTAAGCTCATGATAATGGTCCTTACCTTGGCAAGTAAGAAACTCTTTTTCCGATGTGGGAGCAGTAAACTGAACTCTGTGTTATAACTCACATGGTTTATGTCTGTTAACAGTATCTCCTATAAAGGTTTATGATCTCTAAAAACACTTATGTTATGATTATGATTTAAAGAAGAATGCATGACCTTGTACTGTGTTTTATGAAATCATATGATCATATTAATGTTACGCTTACTTTGTCATTGCATTATCATGTTTCCATACCTATCACACATCTTTTCCCATATTCAGTATATTCTGAGTACTAACCACATACATCTCTTATGCATATATAGTTTTATAATATAGGTTTTGACGTATATCACTAGGTCACAGTTAGTATTAGATCTTATCACCTTATCCAGACTTGGTAAGACCTCATGGTTCGAGACCATTCCACATATGTTTTCTTTCAGTCGTTCAGATTTGCTTCAGTTTTCAGATTGTTTGAGTGAGCTAGGGCTTGTCATAGTCATTCATTATGTAGTAGAGGCTTAAGACAAAGTATTTCCACATTATGGTTTTTGTACTCTGATTCAATACCATTTTGAGTTTACTATTTGAGACTATGATTCCGCTTATCATTTTATTTTAGTTATGTTGTTATCTTATTATCATGCTATGCCTTTTGGTTTGCTTGGTGTCTATCGGGGTTCTAGGTACCGTGTTACGTCTAGGGGGTAGTCTTGGGTCATTACATGTTGCAACGTGACATTTTTTTTATTTTTCTACCTACATACACATGGTGCATATGCATTGAATTTCATGTTTTTTGAGGCTAAGATCGGGGTGTTCACCTACACTACATGCATTTCATGCCTTTTGAGGCTAGGATTGGGGTGTTCGCCTACACCTTATGCATCTATGCCCTTGAGTCTATGGATTGGGGTGTTCATATACACCGTATTACATGTCATATTATTGTGTACTATGGTTGAAGTTGTTGTGTTTAGCCAAGTGCAAAATATTTGAGGCTTGGTATGTTGTTGGTATTATGGTTACACAAGATGGGGTAGAAACAGGTATAATTGGAAGCAAGTTGTCGGTAGCAGGTTGTTCTTGTTGTGGTTGCTACGGTTGGAAACATGAAGTGTGGTTGGTAAGATTGTTTTGTGAGTGTAGTTGGTTTATTCTGATTGTATCGTAATCATTATCATATGATTGTGGTTGATACCTACCGAGCTTATAGGGGCTTGGGTACGTGGTTGTGTGATGATTGAACTCCTAGTTATTTATGTGAGTTTAGTTAAGAATAGGGGAAATGGATACAAACTATATAGGCAGAGTGCTTCAGTGAGTTGATTATTGTGTTCAGGTTATGGCTATCACATTATGATTTCAGTTTTGATTATGTTGTTTTTATTATTCTATTGTCGTACATGCTCGGTATATTATTTTGTATTGATGTCCCCATCACCTAGGGCGTTGCATTCATGCCTGTAGATTATCATGTTGAAACAGATCCTCGTGCGTGGGGTCAAGTTCTGTTGATGGTTGGTATGCTCTATTCTTTCTGGAACTACTAACTCTGGTGTATTCTTTTGCTTGTATAGATTATAGGTATGTTGGGGACCTGTCCCGACTAGTAGTTAGTGGTTCTTAATCTTAGAGGCTTGTAGACATCTAGTATGGGACTTGTAAGTTGGTTATGGTCATGTTGGCATCATTGTTAGTTGTTGGTTTGAAATAGTGGCCCAAATGATATTGTATTTCATTTGGTAAATTTTTGAGTTTTCATTGCATTTCAGCTGGTTTCGTTTTGACTTGACGGTCCATATGTTGGGCTTAGTTTGGCTTGAGTTGGTTTGCTCGGCCAAGTGAGGTACTGGTGCTAGTCATGTCTCTGTGAATCGAGGCGTGAAAAAACTTGGTATTAAAGCAACATTGTGTCCTAGGGAGTCTACAAGTCATGTCCAGTAGGGTCTTTCTTATGAGTGTGTTGTGAACCATACTTATAATCAGGAGGCTATAGTGCATTTAAGATTTGTTACAATTCTTTCATCTTCGAGATCATGCTATAGAGATGAGTCCTAAAAGTTGAAATGTTGAAATAGTGTGGTAGAGATTCGCGATCACCAAACCTCAACATACCTTCAATTTTGACTCAAGATATCATGACATATTCAAGAATTAAGTTGCTACATTAAGGTAAGTTTTTGTTCCTATTATGAGTGTATCTTGTTGACGTCTGCGTAGGGTGTAATGAGTTTTTGGTAACTGTTAGTGACTTTCTAAGGTAATTGAAACTTATTTTTCTTTTGAGATGTTTAGGATATGTGATATAGTATGGTATATAGAAGAGGTTCTACCATAAATATGAGAAGTTACCATGTTTAATTATATGTCCTATTGTACAGTCGAGGACAAATGTTTCTAAGGGGGTAAGGATGTAACACCCCGAGTATTTGTGGTTATCCTTTGTCCCGTGTTGAAGGCTTATAAACCTAAATTTGAGAAGGAAATATCGCTTTTAAATTAAAGAGAAAATGGTCAAAAGCCTCCCTAATCTATATCCGAATTTCCAACTACACACTTTAACTTTACGGGAGTCCTACCACCCACCTGGACTATTTATAACTGTAATAATTACCTCCCTAAAGGCTTAGTTGGCAATGTGAGTGTGAACATCAAAAACTATTACTAAAACTTTATTTTAAATATCTTTTTTCAACAAATATATGTATTTTTAATTATTTATCTTTCTTATTTATTTTCTTTCTTCTCCATAGCAATATAAAACAAATCTCTCTATCATTCACCACCTCTAAACAGGCGCTGCCACCGCCATAGTCATTGCTACCATCACTAATTTTACCAAATTCTTTATTGTTGATTCAAAACAAATTTTCAAACTCATGTAATACTCTTGATAAATCAATCAACCCAAATAAATTGTAGATATAGTTACATATATTTATATCATCCCAAAAGATTTTGGATCAAATTTGAGAAAAAATGATAAAGATGGAGGTGGAGGTGGTAGCAACGATTTCTCATACGACAATGGTGAAAAGGATGGAGTCCCGACGAATTCACCTTGTGAGGAAGATAAACAAAAATAAAAAGAGACCCACAATGTATTCCCTAATATTTTCCCCAAATCAAGCTTTCACAAAATAAAGTAGGGCTGCAAAAAGATTGAAGAAGAAAGGATGAAGAAGAAGGAGATAAAGTTTTTTTAAAAAAGTTTAATTGGTGAAACACACGTGTCAAGAGCGTGTGCCTAACCACAAGGCAGATGGATGGTTATCACATTTTAAGGGGGGTATTTCATCCATTTTAAAATAGTTTAGGGGGGGTAATAGGACCCCCGTGAAGTATAAGTGTGTAGTTGAAAATCTGAATATAGATAAGGGAGGGGGGGTATTTGACCATTTTCTCTAAATTAAAATTTGATAAATATATATTTTTAGTTTCTTTTTAAAATGTCTTAAAATATTTATGAATAATTCTTAGGTTAAGATATATAATATATATATATATTTTTATTTTTTTATTTTTATAAGAGTTTTATAAATTATTAATATTTTAGCAGATATAATAAGTTTGATATGTCAAGAAGTTATTATTATATAAGGTAGGGTTTATTCAAAATATTTATCTACTAATTGTGATATATTAAAAAATATATTAATATATATATATGTGTGTGCGTGTGTGTGTGTGGGGGGGGGGGGGGTAAAT
>JAJOOH010072522.1:0-29659 GCA_029582605.1 Solanum gracilifrons
AAGTGTATTTTATTTCTTTTTAAAAAATAAAATATTAAAGTAAACTTAATTTAAGTCAATGGTTTAAAAATTGGAGGAAAAAACGTTTAGCTATCTAATAACTAAAGACAAAAAAGTTACAGTTGTCTAAAAAGTAAAAAAAAAACGTTGAAAGCCTTTAAAAAAAAATAGACTTCAGCAAGGTTTGAACTCTGAACGCCTAGGTCAATGACAAGGAGGAACTTTGTAGCCCCTGAACCGCTGAACCAACACTTCAACTTGGTTTAGGAGTGTCAATTCTAATATATATAGGTATAAAATAAGAATTTGACTTACCTATACAACGTAATTTTCCGATGAAGGGGTGTCGCTTGACACCCCTCGGGCAAGGGTATCTCCGCCCCTGCCTACACTATTTAATAGTGTATTTTAAAGGTATATATGTGCCCACGTGGACATCATAAATATTGCATAATTATAAATAGTAACATGTCCACGTGGGCACATATATACCTTTAAAATACACTATTAAATAGTGCAGGGGGTAAAAGGTCCTCCATAAAGTTTGGTATCGTAACAACAATTTCGGCCAAAGTTAAAGTATTTTTCAGACCATTTTCCCTTTAAGATATTGAGTGATTTTAGAAATCAAAATCAACCTAATAACACTTGGAATGTATGTCAAGAAGATTCTTAAAACTTGTCGTGAAATCTCTCTCACTTAAGCTAATGTTGATTCTGACATGATTGTTTACAATGAAATTCAAATGTCAATTGAAGTATTACAATTAATATTATTGTGTATGATACTTGTTTTTACGGACAAATGTCAATGAAAATATAAAGCCTAATTTGAATCAATTTTTTTTTAAAAAAAGTTTATCTACTACTATTATTAATATTGTTATAGTCATTGTTATTGTATCTAGTTTCATATGTCTATTAGTGATGTTTGTTCTTATGGATCAAATGTTAATAAAAATATAAAAGGAAGATTTGTATCAAACTTACAAAATAAAAAGTGATAATTATATACTATTTGTATTAGTAATGAATGATGTTATTTTTGTGGCTAGTTTCATAAATCTATTGAAGATGTTTGTACTTTTTTAGAGGTTATTAATGCGATCAACTTAGTCTTGATGAATAAATCATTGCTAGAACATTTTTAATGGAGTAAACTATTGATTCATTCTCAAATTTTGATGTTGTTGATTATTATTGATAGATTATCATTTCAATATTAATCAAGTTATTTGGTTGATACAATATTTAGTATTTTTTACATAAAAATGCTATTACACAGATGAACCTATTGTACCAACAAATATTGATGATATTGATTATTTAAATCATATAAAAAATTTCATCGAGTGACAGTAACAACTTATTTAATGTAAAGTTACTAAAAGGTAAAATCTTTTTTCTCAACATTTAAAAGTGGGGATGAATATATCATAACTTCTTTGTTAGAAAGATTGTAATACCAGCACGAATCGATATCATAAAGTTTATTTAACCAACAAAAACATATTTCATAAAGCTTGTTTTATTAATTAGGATCAATGTCACTAGCACATTCTATACCTCAATTTTATTTTTATGAGATTTTCTATTTAAATTATCTTCAAGGTCGGAATAATAATATTTATCTTTATACGTGGAAATAATAAAATCTATATATATAATAAAGCTAGATGTAGGAGAGGTGATGTGGCATGCTTCTAAAGCCAAGAATGACATTTATCTTTTTTCAATTTTTTACATTTATATAATTTATTTAAAAACCTACAAATTATATCTTAATTACATTAATTTAGAAAGCTCAAAAGTCATTATCATTAATTTAATGGATCTTTTTATTTCTAATTAAACCAAATAATTAATACATTTTACCTTTTACATCCGTTTTGCTCTTTTTTTCCTTTCATGGCCGTGAACATTGAGCAATAACTGTAATCTAATTAAATTGAGCAATTAATACATTCAATGTCTATGTTTCTTTATGTTCTTTCATATTCCTTATTTATCTTTATATTGTCAATTTATTTGTGATTGTGAAGCTTCACTTTTGCAGGTTGTTGGGTTTATGCCTAAAGGCTAAAAGGTCTAATTTTACACACAAAATGTCAAAAATTGTGTGACATGTATGGTAAGTTGTTTAAATATATTCTTTATATTTTTTTAATATTATTTTATACTAAATTGAGGTAGGAATTAGGATTATGTGTTATCAAAACTCAAAGGAATAATATTGATTTTTTACTTCGCAGATTTACAGTATTTTATTTTTAATTTGCATCTTCATAATTTATCTTGAGAAATTTACGTGTTATTAGATATTCTATTTTGATAAAATTTATTTGTATGTGTTATATTTTTTTAGGATATTTAAATGGATTCATTTTTATGGTCAAATTAAGGTATGTATTGTTTTGGTTGAGAACTACTTTAGAATCTCTTTATTAATTCTTACTCAACATTTGATAAATCTTGATATATTGTGTTATTCATCTACATCAAGGAATCTCATATATTGTTTTAATTACTAAATAATTGATGTATTTTTTTGGTTGAGAACTAGTTTAGAATCTCTTTATTAATATTTCTTACTCAACATTTGATAAATTTTGATATTGTGTTATATCATCTATGTCAAGGAGTCTCATATATTCGGCCTATAATATCTACCTCAATGTTGAATTCTAAAGTAATTATTACTTCCGTTCACTTTACTTATCATATTTTACTTTTTAATGGTTAATTTAACTATTTTTACGCTAAATTGAATTAGATTAATTCACTATTTTAAAATTAAAATTTAAATATTTTGAAATCTGTATGAAAAATATTATAAGATTCAATGTTTCTCATATTAATATAATAAAAAAATACATATTAAATATAGGTGAAAGTTCATATAATTTGACTCTCGAAAAACAAAATATAAAAAAATATACTCTACAAATTCATAAACATTTTTCTACTTCTTAATTGACACTGTAATTTTGGAAACTATTTTTATGTTCGTTGATTTAAAAATAGAGGCAAAACTTAACTTTTTAATTACAAATAATCATTGCAGTGAAGTTGAAATTCATACATATTTTGCAACTTTTTTTATTGCACCTAGCAATGATCAATCAAACATGAGTAACAATATATACTACATTAAAAGGAACATGAGCATATGATAAATCAATTAAAAAAGAGAGAGAGGATGAAGAGGCTACCACCCTAAAGAACACAAGCTCCAAATACATATAAAGATTGTCAAATTAAATACTTTTAAAATTTTAGTAAAATAATTTATAATATTTTTTAGTTTGTTTAAAAAATAGTATAATGACGTTTTTCTCCAAATTTCTTATGATTCATTTAGTCTCAATGTTCGGAAAATCGATATAGATAATGCACTTTGTGGTTTTTTTTTGTAAGTATATCTGTATATACATTTATGGTTCTTTTTCTTTAAAAAAAAATAGGTTTCAAAAAGATTATATATATATGCTCAAAACATATACAAAATTTCTTGAAATTCTTTTCTTTCTTTACTTCTTATTAAGTAAAATAATTATTTTTTTCTTCACTTATAAGTACACTACACGAGTATTCATAGAAGATTAAAAAAATTTAAGTGATAAAAAAATCATAGAAGAATATATAAATTAAAGATCTTTTAAAAAAATAATTAAATTGGAAGATTGATTTGCGCGTAAATTCTATTAAAAATATTTAATAAAATTTATATAACATATTTCAAAACCATGCGTAGCGCGGCCAATTCATTAATGTATGTGAAATTAACCGTATGATCTTCTAAGCAAACAATTGTATTATTCAAGTATTCATTGCAAAAGATTCTTAAACTTTAGATTCAGGGAAAAGCTTACCATTTGTGAATTCACGAAAAAATATTGACAAGTAATACGCAAGCATTGAAAACAAAGTTGTCAATTATACTTCGTTACAAAAATTGTCGTCATCAAATCTAAAGTATTGAAAAATACTACGATACACACATTTATAATATTAATGTATATCACTAAGATTATTTTAATTTGAATATCAAATTGATTAAATATATATAAATTGCAGATATGAAAAATGTCTCAAGTATCTTCTCTCTTTAGATCATTTCATTATAGATGTCAATAATATTTTTTGCATTACTAATTATTGAGGTGAAAATCTCATAGATTTTTTTTTAAAGATTGTCAAACAACAGTTCATAAAATATATGACAAAATTACAAATATGATATATTTCAAACATAAATATACTTTTGAAAATATCTCTAAGAATTAAGAGGACTCTTTACGCTCTTGGTTGATGTACATAAGTATCCTACAATGCTTTGATAACGGCATAATCAACAACGAAAGTTTAATAGATGAGATAATGTGGTAAAAAATATTTTTAATTATGTGTTGAACATTAAAATTATGTATTAATAATTTTATTCACTGTCAATCAATAATATCAATAGAAGAAATGTATCTCTGTATTATATACCATATCAAGCTAATGATTTCTATCGAAATGAATGCAAATTTATTAGTATTTTTGTTACTTTTCCTATTACAATTAATGAGAGCATTGAAATATAAAATATAATTTTGAACCATTTGAAGAAACAGGTATTGAAGTAGCGTACAATTATACATTTATTATCTGATAGACATTATGTCATACTAGCTAATTATTTTGAGTTATCGAATTAACAAGCGCTATTTGTTTGTCATAACTATTATATATTGTATTTGAAGGGAAACTATTATATAGCATTTAAAAGTGGTCGACTTTAAAAATCTCTATGGGGGGGTAAGCGACTACAACAGATTACCAAAGAAAAAAAATATTTAATGAACAAATGCAATTAATTAGAAAGATATTGAGAAAGCCTACAATTGATTGATGACAGCGTCGTTTGAAAAATAAATCATATACATAAATGATAAAAGGAGATGAAGAATGCTTACAATAAATAACTATGAGATGACTTGCTAAAATCTGTGTCACGCATAACTGATTATTTCAATGGTAAAAATAATATTCAGATACATTGTAGAACGATTGGTGAGTAAATAAAAATATGTGAAAAAGTCTTTGACAAAAAATATAATATGAATATCAATCCATCCATACTATTTGAGCATCATAAAAAGAACTTGAAATGTCATATTATTAGCAATATGATCAAATAAATTATATATTTGAAGTCAAGATAAATGTACATCAATGTCTTGGGGATATATGAAGTATTAATCTTCAATTGGTGATAGCGTCACATCAATTCAATTTTTGAAAATACCAAATCACCAAGAAATTGTCAAATAAATCATCAATAGGTGTAACACTCCAAAAAAGTTGAGCCAAAATTTGAATTGTACTTTGAATGGATGCAAGATTGTATCGAAAAATTCTTATTTGTTCATGTATGTTAAGATTCATTACCAAATGTAGGAAGTGTATCCAAGTGGTTTAAGTTCATTAGGGAACTCTAACACTAAGTCGAGTTCAAAGCCTTTTCTACTCCCTAAATTTTCTATGAAATCATGCAATCAATTTCAAACGATCATATTTCTTAGAATATAAGGAGATAAGTGGATCATGACCTATCAAATTAAAGATCTACGTGTCTTCTTTCCAGCACCACAAACCATTTTTAAATCCAAATCCCAAGGAAAAAGTTATGACCATTAAACAAGACGCTCCAATTTGAAATTTTAGCAATAGATTTCACGAACCGAAAACTACTGATTGTGAAAGCATTAACGAATCATGGATCTTGCTTATGAAATTGAAATTCTCTCCTAAGTTTCATGAAAATCAATCCATGAGTCATGGATCATTTTATGGCTGTAGATCATGTATACCACTCGTATATCAGTTGTACATTAATATTTTCACTCTTTGGTCGACCTCAATAGCACCCAAAAACTCTATTCAACCTTATTAAGTCTTGGTAAGTATTCTCCATGTTTTATGTTATAAAATCTTAGAATTTCTGTAAGATTTTAACAACAAATTCTTTCCTATCTCTAGAACTCAATTTTAAGGTTCAAGACTTGATTTCTAAGCAAGTCCATCAAGATGTCTTCCATTCAAATCAAGGTAAGCATACTCTCATGTAATTATGTATTCTAAGCAATAATCTATCATCATAACCTAGGATTTTCAAGATAGTTCAACTGAACGGACTTTTGTGATTCTCCGTCAACATTAGGGTTCTTCGTCATGATTTCGGAGCATTTAAGGTTTGTAAGGCTACCATACTATGGAACTTAGTCTTCCTCAAGTCTTACATCAACAGTTTCAATTAGTAAGATCAAAACTAAGGTTCAAGTTCAGTAAAAAAATTCTTTCATGTATGTGGGATTTCATTAATGGATATCCTTTCACCCATTCATGAGTTTCAAAGAAAAATTTAGTATTTTGATCAGATATTTAATTCTGTAGAAATCTACGAGTCTTATGATGAACGTTGATTTAAATATATATATATATATTTCAATTCCTCTTCATCACAGCCTATAAAATACATGTTTTCCCAAATTTTCAGTATGTTTGCTTAAGTATATTTTCATGAACCCTCATAACAAGTGAATTGCATATTTTTGGACTTGTAATTGCATGTTTCAGTCAGAATAGAAAAATTTATTATGATCATTTTTGTATTCAGTCTTTCATTAATTTCTTAAACGGAAGATGCTTGCAGCTAAAGTGTTTGTTATTTCAATATTCAAGAGTTATTCAGTATTATCAAAATTATCATATAAATTCATTTGAGAGTATTACTTAGCACCGAGTAGACATGAGAATAAATGTTCACCTAATTAAGACCTTTAGTAGTAATTCCTATGTTACCACTATATGGTATAAGGGTCACTCGACAGTGCGACGTTGACTCAGTCCTTTTTGGACGAATTACTTTGTGGTGTCTCTTACAATGTAGTTCAGTTCCATATTCACTTTAACATCTCAAATTTCATCATGCATGCATGTTCAACTTTACAGATTATGATGCATATCTCAATACATTCAAAAGTAATGATCACATACCTTTTTTGCCTACATTTTTATGTGATGTATATTCAGATGCAATTACTATCATGATCTTAGTTAAGTCGGATCACAACTTTCAGTCAGCAAGTGATGAGTTTTTTTTTTTCCAACTCAATAATTTACTACATTTCATTTCTGTTCACAAGTATTGATTAAGGTGAGCAGGGGGTCATGGCCTTACTACCTTTATATATATATTCAGTTTTAGTAGAGGTTTCATAGATAATCAATTAGAATTGTTATATTTAGTCTACTTTGTTTCAATTTTTATTCAGATTACAATAGTAGTATAGTATACTAAACTTTATTCAGTGATGCATATTGAATCATGCTTCTACTTAGTCATTTTAGTCTTTACTCATGTTTATACTCAGTTTCTCGATCGTGACTTATGCAGTATCAAAGGTTAGCTTGGCCGGGTGCATATTACGACTAGAGAATAGTCTCGAATTGGTGATAATATATGATACTTGTTCTTTATTGTTATCTTGTTTAGTTGTCTATAATCATCGCCCATAGATTCATCCTTCTTCTTACAATTGATCATTCAACTCTTTTAACTATATCGCTTTCATCCTATATAGCAGAATAAATGTAATGTTACACCCCTCGATCGATCACATCTTGTGTTTGTTAATGTTGAAGTTGACTTTAATTTCTTCTGCTTTCTTAAAACGTAATGTTCATAAAATTCAAGTGTGTTGATCTTCTTACCTTTCAAAAGTTTATGACTACTCAAAATCTCCAATTCAAGTATGCTCACATAATTCAGTATCATGTGACATAATCTTGTATTGTCATAATTAGATAATTGTATTAACAAAGTTAATAATGATATTTTCGGTCAATGTGTAGAGACCATCCTTCAACATGCTTTTTAATTAGCATGTCTAAAAAAAATTCAGTCACCTTTATAGTTTCTATACTATATACTTGTATTCTTGTTTATCTAGTGTACTCAAGAAAAAATGATTCTTCTTCGGATCAATAACATAATAGACTTATGTAATAGTCATCCCAACTTTATCATGTTGGTGAATTCAAACGGTATCTATGTCAATTATTTTACATGTTAATTATATCATTGCCTTTATTACGGTTCTATTTTTCTCTTAGTTGTTAAATTAATCTCTTTAGAACATCATATGTAGAGTATAAATAGAGTCTAACATTGATTTATTGACACGATGGACTTTACAATTGATAATTGTCTCAAAATAAGTGTCATTTTAGCAAAATAAATTTATCCTAAAATAAGTGTCACCTTAGAAATTCAAGACAGTATGCTTTTTCAATTATACCCTTATAATCCACCTTCTTAATACTCCCTCCGTCCCTATTTAGTTGTCCATATTTCCTCTTTTAGTTGTCCCTATTTAGTTGTCCATTTTGACAAATCAAGAAAGGACAACAATTTTTTTCCTATTATACCCTTATTTAAATAAAGTTATCATAAATAAAGTAAATAAACTTATGAACTTCCCAACATTGATTAGTTATCTTGATTTAATTTATTTTTGGAATTGTAAATTGTACTATAAGAGTAAAATTGTAACTTCACTATGCTAATCATTGCTGCCTTAATCTGTGTGTCATTTCTAAAGTGGGCAACTAAATAGGGACGGAGGGAGTAGTATTCAATTTCCAACAAACATTAATTAAATAGGGATAGTTTAGTAAACTACACATTGTACTTATGATTTTTTAATGGACGTGATATTTACTAATGTGACACTTGTTTTGAGACGAAGGGAGTACATGGCAAACCATGGTATTAGCATTGCAAGCGTTTAAAGTGGATGCATTAGCATGGTTAAGACACATTTATCTTTTTCCGCATCCTTTTCATCGTATTTGTGGAGGGTATTTTTATAAACGGAGAAGGACCTACTAAAATGCCCCTCAACTTTTTGAATCAGAACAAAACTGCCCTCATTCATCTTTCGGTCTCCAAATACCCCTATCGTCAGCCTTTTGGCTCAAAACTACCCTCGATATCAATCATTTAGCTCATATTTGCTCTTAGTTTGAGCCAAAAGGTTGACATCAATGATATTCGAGGTCTGAAAGGTGAACGAAGGGTAATTTTGTACAAATTCAAAGAATTGAGGAGCATTTTAGGCGTTTCTCCTTTTTAAAAATAACTATTTATTTTGGAAATTATGCAACGCAATATGCTATTTTTAATACACCAAATCAGACAATACATAAGAAATAATTTCAGAATAACTACTATCAATACTACTAATAAATCTTATTTAACACTATTATTATACGACCTACCAAACGACTTAATTTGCAAGATTCGTATCTAAAATTCTCTGGGAATATTTGATATATTATTTTTCATTATGTCACTATATTGCAAAGGAACATTAGGAGAATCTGATGGACCACCCTTTTTTTTACCAAATTAAGTTCACTCTTAAGAATGTGTTGTGAGGGTCAAGAAATATACCAAATAATAGAGATATATTAGCCAATAACCAATAAATTATATTAATCGAAAATGATAGAGAAAGTAATTTAGCAACTACATGCAAGACGCCAAATTTAAGCTGAACTTCAATTCATAGTAAGACGTCTAATCTATCTAATACTATAATTAGAACTAGTATTGGGATGACTACTTTGATGAAATTTTAAGGTCACTTGTCCTATATCAAGTCAAATCGAATCCACGTAGAATTGATAAAATGATGAAAATACAAATTTAGTTGCCATTAATGCTTGGAAATATTGTGAATATATATATAAAATCTCTCTGTCCTAATTTATGTGATGTACTTTTCTTTTTAGTCCGTCGAAAAAAAGAATGACACATTTTTATACTTAGTAACAGTTTAACTTTAAAATGCTCGTTTTACCCTTAATGAGATGGTTTATAATCACACAAACATTTATGATTTGTTTCCGATCACAAGTATCAAAAGTCTTTTTTTTTCTTTCTTAAACTTTATGTCAAAGTAAACAACACATCACATAAATTGGGACTGAGGAAACATTATCTTTTGTCTTATTTATTAATGAGCTATACAAATCAAAATTCAGCCATAATTAGTCCAAGTCTAATTGCACATAATCAGTCACCAGTCAATTATTAAGGGTTAACAAATGGTTAAGGGTCATATCATTGTTCAATATAACCACAAAAATCTAATCTTATTCTTCTCTTTGCTAGTCACATATATATTTCTTCTAAGGGATTATATTTGTCATTTTCCAACCAAAGAAAGAAGAAAAAAGAGAGAGATGAGAGTGAAATAGTAACAGAATTGATTATACATCTACTTATTTATTATTTTTGTCAAGAAATTGAAGAGGGGTGAAGTACTCGTAGTCTGCTTGGTCAGGCTTTTAAAAGTTAAAAATATTTATTTAAAAAGTTATAATGTTTGGTTAAGCTTTTAAGAAAAATAATTGTTTTTAATTTTGAATAGTAGCAAAGTTATTTTTAAATTTTTTTTAAAAATAATTGTTTTCCATAAATACTTTTGGAATATTTGACCAAGCACAAAATAGTGTTTTTATTGTAATAAAATTGATCTTCAAATTAATTATTCAAATACAAAGAACTACTCTTCCTGAAAATACTTTTTATTAATAAAAAAATATATTTTTAAATAATAAAATTTAAAAACTAGGCCAAATAAGGCATCACACATGCCAAATTGTGTTGGGAGGGTCTGTTTGGGTCCCTACTGCGCATGCTTATGTCCATAAAGTTTGATTGTATTCAAGTGACTAGGAACATGATGGATTTTGACTTCATTATTATAAACCAAGTGTTCCAATATTTGTTCTTTACTTGGAGCAAACCAAATAGTAGAAGAGGTGGAACTTGTCATATCATAATAGAATCGTTCAAAATGGAATCAAAATCAATAATTTGAATAAATTTTTTTTATTAATTTATCAGTAATGGGTAATTGATTTAATGGTTTATTTTTTTTTATTATCAAGTTATTGATTCTTAACGATTTAAGGTTTTTTCTTAATGGGTTAACCGATAACCTGATAGTAAATTAATAAAATTATATTTATACCATTTTGGTATATAAAGTCCTTGACTTAGGATTTAGTTTCATATTTTTATTTCTGGCAGTCTCAAACTTTCGGTTATTCTAAAATGTGTTAGTGTTGTTTTTTAGCAAGATACAATTTATCAACTCATGTGCACGGTTTATTTAGTTTGTTACCATGTTTCTAAGTGATTTTCAATCATTTATTTTTTGTGTCAAATCTTAACGATTAAATCGATAATCGAACCGATAACGATCAATAATCGATAAACAGATAACCGATAAGCCAATATCATAATGGTTCTTAATGGTTTAGCATGTCTACACACCCAAATCGATTAATTGAATCGATAAACTTTAAAATCCAACCGAACCGACCGATACGCAGCCCTATTTCATAAACACTTAACTATTTTATTTTGAATTTTTGGTAAAAGTTAATATTATTTTATTATTAAATAGGTAACTAATAGAAATAAATTAAAATGGAGAGAGTAATTATTTCTCAATTTAATTTGTATATTATATTTAACTAAATTTATTAATAGTAAAAAAAATACACTAAATGTGTACATAATTTTTAAATTATCTTTTTGAAAAAAAGGTATTCCCTCTATCCCAGTTTGGGTAATTCCCTTTTGTACTTAGTCAGGTCTAAAAAGAATGATGCAATTCAATATTTAGTATCCTCAGTCTCAATTTATAAGACTTACTTTCCTTTTTAGTTAGTCACAGAAAGAATGACACATTTCTATATTTAGTTATAATTTTATTTTCAAAAGTCCATTGTATCCTTAATAAACTATTTTTTAATCACAATTATCTATAACTTATTTTAGACCACAAACTTTTTTTTTTTAAAACTACGTGTCAAGTCAGATTAACTTATATAAATTGGAATGGAGGGAACAATAATTTGTCTTTAAAATGCTTATTTAATTATTAATAAAATAGTTTATAGTCATACAAATATTTTTGATTTGTTTTAGATCGCAAGTTTCAAAAATACTTTTCCTTTTAGATTTTGATTCAATTAAAACTACATTACATAGATTGAAACGGCTACGATTAATGCCACTAGAAGGAGGGTGGGAACACATGGGTCCGGGCTCTCTTCAGAGTAAAGAATGAATTGGTGGAAGCTAAGGTGGTGGTGGATAATGATGATATAAAATTATGAAAAGTGGCCACCGTCACTCTTTTTAGGTTTATTTATCTCATTGTGTTCCTTCCTTTTCAAAACTTTTTTAGTGATTGGAGTGCAAAAGCCAAACTTTGCGTTTATAATCTTACCAACAACTATTTTTGACTTACATGGTAATCATTGATTTTTTTGTTATTTCCCCCTATTCATGACAACTTCTTTTTAATTATGCCTTCTCTAAGTGTATTGATATTTGGTTATAAATATCTAAATTATTGCTAGTGATCATTTTACATTTTGATGCTCTTTGCGTGATTTAATGAGATCTTTATATGAATTCGAAACCTAAATGATGGAGAAAAATAAAAAAAAATGATCAAATTAACGTGTCAGAATAAAGTTGACATATTCTACGTATGATGCACTAATGCATTAAATTAGTGACCTATATGTCATGCATAGACGGTCCACTAAACCACTACTTGATGAATGTTAAGACATATGGACCTCTATAGCTCACTAAGCTAGTGTGTTAATAAGTGTCATTAAAACTAGGATATAATTCTAATTTTACATGCTTTTTGATCACCTTTTTTTTTTTTGTTTTTCCACATCATTTAGGTTATGGACTCCTTTACCTAGATAATTTGATTCATTATGTACTATTAATTATATATATTATACATTATGTATATTTGCATGTGTGCATTTAAAAGTAAGGAGCATGCACTACAACAAAAATAACTTTTAGCGAGAATAAATAGACACATTAATAAAGAATGCTAAAGTCTTTATCGGCATTAGTTAAGTGTCATTAGATCCAATGTCGTTAAAGACTTTAGGGACATATACGAAAAGTGTTAATTGCCGCTAAAAATATATATTTAGTGGTAATTGAGCTATTGCCATTAACTAATTGCCGCTAAAGATTATTTTTTATGTAGTGATGTAATAAAAAGCTAGTGATTATTCATGAAGGAAAATATAACAGATGAAAAAAGTGAAAAAGTTATCCAACCAATGAGGATTGTGGTGTAGGAATGATAAGTACTCCTTTATTCTTAATTAAAGGTCTTGGATTCGACTCTTTCTGCGTATGGAGTCGCCTTCGTAAGCTTTGCCAGACTTTCTGGCGCAATTTGAATTTAGTCAAGCTCCAACGTGAGTATAAAACCAGGCGAAAACAAAAAAAAAGTTGTCTGATTAGCTTGGACACCATACCGCTCATTTAATAATACCCCACCGTGATTTTTTTAATTCTTCCTTTCTTGAATTACCATTTTTTTATAATAATAATAATATTTTTTTATTTTTTTTCAAAGTAAAAAAAAATAGGAGCCCAAATTTATCATACCCACTAAGTGAGGTTGTGATATGCAATTGAGAAGTCACAATCAAGGAGATCACATGACCAAATGCCATCTGGTTTGATTATTTTAGTTATAATAAATATTCCAATATTATGAACTTGTTTTTTTCTTTCAATTATTTGTGTTTACAGCCCACAGCCACTGGCTTCAATTTTTTGTTTTGTTTTTTCCCTTTGGGTGGTAGCAAGCTATTTTCCTACAGCTAGATTTCGTATTGTCTCAGCTTTGACTCTTAACACCAAATCTTCAATAATTAATCAACTTAAAAAATATATATACATAGTTAATACTTTTCTTTTAATTATTTATGGACTTAATTATTCAGTTCATGGATCAAAATTTTGTCATTGCTTGTTTTTTAATCTACAAAGAGAAACACATGGAATTATCATAACACTTGTTTAACTTGATCAAAGAAAAAAAAACACTTGGTATATTAATATTTTCTTTCGTTTTCTTTTGGATAATACAAATATACCACAAGTTCCGTAGAATAGTATAATTCTTTCATTATTATACGCAAAAGTCTCAAGTTAGAGTTGAGCAGACGTGTCAAATGGACGGGTTGAATTGGGTTGAGTTGATAGATAGGGGTATTGACCTGCCGAAAAGCTACTTGTGTTGAAATGGACTAAAATTCACAACTCAATCTATCCAATTCTTACTAAGTTTTAATTGTTCTTTTATAAATTTTTAATAGCTAATAAAATTATTATTTTTCTATTAATATAACATATTAAATAAATAAACTAAAAATTAAAAATATTTTGACAAGATTTCTCATTACTCAATTTAAGCTACATCTCAACCCAATTTTTGTGAAACAATACCAATTGGACGGATTTGAACGAATTGAGTAATACCTCACCCAAACTTGAATTAATTGGATGAATTTGAACGAATTGAGTTTGATTTTGACACCCGAATTTAGAATAGTGAGTAGTAAGAAAATCATTTAATGTGTTTTTTTCTTTTAAGAATTGCGTCAAAAAGGAGAAAGCGGCAATGATAAAAGTAAAGGGACAAAGAGTAAAATATGTCAAAACAGAATAACGACCTTTTTTTTTTCTTCCCGCTTTATTTCCCCTGTTTTCTTCTTTAAACTGAATCAAACTCCATAAATTTCTTCTTCCTTTTTTCTGCTACTCAATCAAATTTATATAACTTGATTCAACAGCAATAAGAATATATAAATTTAGAGAGTTAATGGGGGTGTTTTTTTTAAAAAAATAAAATAATTATTGGTACTATCAAGGACATGACCCACAAGAAGAGGCCCATTAGTTTGGACAAGTGTTTTAATCTATGATTTGAGCACAAATAGTTTGATGCAAAAATGGCCAAAGAAGTAGATCAACATCAATATTTTACACTGTGTCTTTGTTCCCTTTGCCTTGTTTAACAACCTTCACATTCTTCCTTTCTGTTTCTCAAACTTGCAGTTTTTTCACTAATCTCCATGGATAAACATCACTCTCAGCTGGCGCTCGCCAAGTGTTCACGGCACCAGAGATATAATGAATGGTTTGTGTTTTGATTTTTGTGCTTTTAGAACATCATGTTAATTCTCTTCTTATTGCTAATCAAACTTTTGATCTTTGTTTAGGGTGTTTCGAGACGTTCCCAGTGATATAATGATTGTAGTAGATGGAGGCACATTTTCATTGCATAAGGTAATTCTCTTTTGTGTGTCTTGTTTGTAGCTCAAAAGACTTTTTTTTTTTTTTTTGGGGGAGGTGATTTATATTGTTCATTTTCATGATTAAACTGATTCGAAGTTCGTAGACTACAGTGTAAGGCTTGTAACATAGAAACATGTGATGCAGTTTCCTCTTGTATCGAGGAGTGGGAGAATTCGGAAGCTTGTAGCAGGGCACAGGGATTCTGATATATCGATGATTGAACTACTTAGTCTACCAGGTGGAGCTGAATCATTTGAGCTAGCAGCCAAATTTTGTTATGGTGTTAACTTTGAGATTACAGCTGCAAATGTTGCTCAGCTTTGTTGTGTGTCTGATTATCTTGAGATGACTGATGAGTATTCGAAAAATAACCTTGGTTCCCGAGCTGAAGAGTATCTCGAGGTTGTTGTAAGCAAGAATCTTGAAATGTGTGTTGAAGTTCTTAAACAATGTGAAAACCTGCTCCCTTTGGCTGATGAGCTGAAAATAGTTATCCGATGCATTGATGCTATAGCCTCTAAAGCTTGTGTGGAGCAGATTGCTTCAAGCTTCTCGCGCTTGGAATATAGTAGTTCTGGTAGACTCCATATGAATCGCCAGGCTAAGTGTGAAGGAGACTGGTGGATAGAGGATTTATCAGTTCTTCGTATTGACTTGTATCAACGAGTCATAACAGCAATGAAATGTCGTGGTGTTAGGCCTGAAAGTATTGCAGCTTCACTAGTTAACTATGCTCAGAAGGAGTTGACAAAGAAGTCCACTTCCTGGAATCAGTCGACCCAAACAAAAGTTGATGTGGTTTCAGGTTCAAATGACCATGAAAAAGTTGTGGTCGAGACGATTGTTAGCCTTATGCCTGTTGAGAAATTGGTTGTTCCCATAACCTTTCTTTTTGGGCTACTGAGAAGTGCTGTGATGCTTGATTGCACAGTTGCTTGTAGACTTGACCTTGAGAGGCGGATAGGATCTCAATTAGACATAGCTACTCTCGATGATCTTCTCATTCCTTCTTTTCATAATGCTGGTGAAACATTATTTGATGTCGACACAGTGCATAGGATCTTGGTTAGTTTTTCACAACAGGAGGATAGTGATGAAGATATGGACGATGTATCAGTGTTTGAGTCTGATAGCCCTACTTCGCCATCCCAAACTGCATTATTCAAAGTCGCAAAACTGGTGGACAATTACCTAGCTGAAATTGCACCTGATGCAAACCTAAAGCTGAACAAGTTCATAGCAATTGCTGAAAGCTTACCAGCACATGCTCGTACCATCCATGATGGACTTTATCGAGCAATCGATGTCTACCTCAAAGTATGTACAACCAATTGCTTGAAATGTGCTTCTCAGAAAACTTTATTGGTTTGAGTACAAGTTTTAAAATTTTATGGTTCTTTCTATCTTCGAAAACTACCTGTTTATAATGACTTAAATGAATATGGTTCCAAATTACAATAAGGTATTGTTTCATACTAATCTATTTGCTAATGACTTAAAATGGATACACAACTTTCTAGGAAGAGGATTAAGTACTTTACACAGAGTTCAGGATGTTTCCTTTAACATAATCTTCTAAACTAATAAGTTCATATTACTAACCGAGTCGTAGAGCTTCCTTAGGAAGTTCCTTAAGTTATTACTTTTGACTAATTATCGATGTTCATCCCATGGATATTCCAGGCTCATCAGGCCTTATCAGATCCAGACAGGAGGAGACTATGCAAGCTGATTGATTTTCAGAAACTCTCACAAGAATCTGGAGCACACGCTGCACAAAATGAACGCCTCCCACTCCAATCAATTGTACAGGTTCTTTACTTTGAGCAAATGAGGCTTCGAAATGCCTTATTTTGTTCTTATCCTGATGATGATCATAAACCAATGCACCAGTCGTGGAGGATCAATAGTGGTGCTGTAAGTGCAGCTATGTCTCCCAGGGATAATTATGCTTCTCTAAGACGAGAAAATAAGGAACTAAAACTTGAACTAGCACGAATGAGGATGAGATTGAATGACCTGGAGAAAGATCATGTTTGTATGAAGAAAAATATGGAAAAATCTAACTCGCGGAGATTCATGAGTACATTCACGAAAAAGATTGGGAAGTTGAACATCTTTGGACATAGTTCTTCCAGGGAGTCTAGTTCCCCCTCAAAGAGGTCACAAGTTACTGATTCTAAGCTAACTGAAAGAACATGACAGACAAACTTCCTGTTACATAAAGTTACTTGGATAGGTTTTGGTTGCTCCTAGTGCAAATAGTACTTGTAATCTCTGTTCTCTATTTTTCTGTCCTCAGATCTTGTATATGAGCTTTAGAGATATGCTTTAGCAAGTCAGATTTTTCATTTTTCATTCAAGTAACGTAAATTTTGAGTTTCGATAAATCTGATCTCCAGAAGGATGTTTAAGTTATACACATTGATATATCTCATCTACAGAAATTGGACAAATATAACACTCATACGAAAAACCAACCTCCACAAGCCATATGACTAATACACTTGTTTTTATTTTGATTTATCTTTCTATTCTTTTGGTTTTCTTGCTTTTCTCACTATCAGCAATTCATTTTCATGTCTCCAAACAAATGGACTAAATGCATGAAAGTTTATTCATTTTCTAGATGTATTGCTATGATGTTATCAGGTTTTCCATATGGTTCATTTTACTCTTTTCCTCTCTCAAAAGATAAACAAAAAGAAGTCCCTTGATGACAAGTGACAACTAACTTTCATCTCAATCATATTTTTTCTCCCTCTTTAGGCAAATTGTTTCATAATTTTCCTACTTTTTGTTCCTTTCTTCAAATACTTTTTCACCGATATTCTAAGAATCTCAATGGTAAAATTCAGTTCATCAAATAACATGGAAGTAACTCTTCCATTGTTTAGTAACAATTGGCATGCCAAAAGTCACCCTCAGGTTGAGCTGCCCTCGTTCACTATCCGTCTTTCTCAAACAAGATTTCAGCTCAACTTGGTTGGAACATTTTGTATACTGACAACGGTGGTTGGCTACTCGTGATGCTGGAGAATGGCTATGGCTGCTGTTGTAATATCTTTTAGAGTGCATAAATGTACTGTCAAAGGATAAATCATCAATAGACTGCTGAGAGAAGTTATCAGGTCCATTTCTATTCTCTT
The DNA here is from genome assembly GCA_029582605.1 of Solanum gracilifrons. Lineage (NCBI taxonomy): Eukaryota > Viridiplantae > Streptophyta > Magnoliopsida > Solanales > Solanaceae > Solanum > Solanum gracilifrons. The sequence goes on from JAJOOH010072522.1 coordinate 18,415, forward strand.
TAAAATCGTCATCCTCGTAACTTGCAACATACCAAGGAGAATTCTGAAGCCTGTTGGGGTGCTTACCATGTGTAAGGTGCTTTGGAGTCATTCCTGCTGTTGACTTGGGGAGCGAGTTTCGATGAGGAAAGGGATGCTTTCCAGGATTCTTCAAGGACTTAATTCCCTCGAACGATGAGCTCCAATCAGAGACACTATCCTTTACATGCTTCTTCAGGCACTGCTTTTCCTTAAGATTTAAGTTCTGAACATTAAGAGGACGATTGTCACGATTCTTGAGGAATTGGTTTTCCCTCAGAAGTGAGGTTTGACTAGTACTTATAGAAGTAAATTCGTGGGAATCATAACTGTAGAGTGTGGGGATTGCTAGTGGCATAAGTTGATTCTGCTGCCTTTTGGCCTTCAAAAGATCATAAATTGTCTTCTTAGGAACTATGTAGAACACTTTGCCTGGAAGCAGAACTGCTTCAGGACGAACAACGATCCAGGGAAATTTGAAAACATCAGGACGGGCAATGCAGTGTCTCGGGTACTTCTTGAGTACTTCTGCTGCAATAATAGGCTTTGTATGAGTCTCAACACGCCGACCAGGATGTACTAACTTTAGTAAACCTTCTTCTCTTGTTGATATACCCATTTTGTCAGTTTATTTCTGGACTTTCTGATAAGCTTATGCAAAAAATAACCAAAGGGGAGGGAACTTGATTACCCAAATTAGCAATCTTATAATATGTTAGTGTTCAAAACCTGACAAAAGGGTGGAGGGGAACACAAGAATTAGACATAGGAAAAAGTCGTGGCCTTGTTGATCAACAGTACCCAATAGATACTTGTAATTGGATAATATGATCTCATAATGACTCTATTTGGTGGTATCTAAGATCCATTTTTTGTATACTTTGATGCTGCATAATCTGTGACATAGAATGATATCTTCAAAGTTCATGAGCCAGTTAGTTATCTTGTTATTATCTACTTTATGTCACTCCATAACACACACTTACCATTTAGTAAGCATCTCCTTTTGTTCTTTTCTTGAAAAAAGAAAACACTCTTCAACATAGTTTTGTATGTTTTCTTTTTCTAAGATCAATTTGTTGATTCTCAAAACTCTCATTGCGTCTTTTTTGGGTTTGTTGTTTAAATTTTTTTTTTTTATGTTTCTTGTTTTGGCCATCTCTTTGAAAACATTAGTACTACTTGAGCATGAATCAAACTCCTCAGTTTGAAGAGATCACAGACCATGCCTTCTTTGCTTTCCTATCCTTCTTTTTTGGGATAATGTTAACATGGATGTGGTGCGGATGGGTCTACTCCTCCCATACTTCGGTAGGGAGCCCTACGCAACACAAGTCCAAAAAGTCGGGCTTCAATGTGAGTACCGAACATTGGATTGGAAACGCAAAAAGAATGTTTACAAGTCTATCAAAAACTACCTCTACCTCACCTTTGAGGTATACACACTATCCTCCTCAGATCCCACTCAATGAGACAACTCTGGGTATGTGTTGTTGTAATGTTAACATGCATTCTGGAGGATCTTGTGAATATTTAACATATCAACCACGCTTTTTGCTTGTTTCAAAAGGTAGGCATGCCAAAGAAAATGGAAATATCCTAATAAATCAATACCCAAACAGGGAATTCAATTTGCAGAGACTATCAACTGCAGAAACAAAGAATCTTAAAGAGTACCACTAAAAGAAGGCCATATGAAGTCTGAGAAAGGGTTCATCGCTACAAAAGACAGTTCCTTACCATCCCCATAATTTAACCAAGACTTGCTCAGATGACAGAGCCTCCCCCACCCCTAAACTGTTTTTGGCTTTTCTTTTCGACACTTACTATGTATTCCCCATGAACTCCATCTTCAAGCTGCTGACTGTTTGGTATAGAAACGGATGCCAAAAGCAACACCCAAAATAATCAGGGGAACTAAGAACTGGAGGAGCTTGACGACGAACTCTGATGTTTTGTCCTGGTTGTACTGAGGCTGCTTGGGAGGAGTATACTTGGTTTTGGTGGGAATGGTTGCTGAATCAATATCACCTACATAGTACTCATCCAACATTGCTCGAGCACTGCTGCTGTGGCCAACATCCTCAAAATCATCAGTCGCATCCGTTCCTGCACAAAGAATCAGGAACTCGCTCACCACTGTCTTCTAAAGGACTATAGTTCTTTATATCAAGCTTGTCTAATAAATTGGTAATGGCAAAATATAGAAGTGATTGATAGTTGTCTTTACAACTCTGATTTTATTACATTACAGATAACAACATCTAAGATTTGAGAAATTACTCCAACATCAAATCAGTAAAGCTTCAGTTGGATGCCACGAAAGCTCCAAAAGAATGTACTTTTTGATGAATTCACAGTAAAATAAAGGAAAATAAAGTCATTTCTTGCATGCTAAAGAATAGAAGAGAAGGACAGATTATAAAACAAAGTTTTTTCCTCAAGTTTCCTACACCTTTTTGCTTGACTTAATTTGGATGAAAGTATTTTCTACTTATCCCTCGGCTAACTTCACTTTTCCTTCCCTGGAAACCAAAAACACTAAAATTCTAGTTGCAGGAAAGAATATGTCAAAATATATTACCAGTTGAAGATATCAGAACCTCATCACCTCCAGGGTGGTCATCCAAGAATTTTGTCACATCATATACCTGTAAAATAGTAAACAGATTTTTTTGAAGAAATAGAAGAAGCAGGGGAAAAAAGGAATATTAAAAGTGAGGTAACATGGAATGCAAGGTGCAATTGATGCCAACCACTCAAAGTAATGCAGCATTTTGTTGCTCCACAAAAACTAATTATCAACAGCAAAGTGTAGTTTAAGACCGGCGTATAAAAGCATAATTATGGCCACACAAGGGTGGTCCAGAGAACCAACTTTATCTAAGTTAATAAATTTGTTGGCAAATGAAGAAGATTTGGAAAAGTCACTATCAAGTCTCTCTATAAAAGATGAAGATAAGGTGCTCTTCAACAAACGAGAGAAGCTCACCCCAAGGGAAGACAATAAGAATCAATATCAAAGAAGTCACGACATAACAAGCAGACGAACCAAGGTTTCACTAACGGAAAATGGAGAAGTGCAATAATTGTGGAAAGAAAGGATACTACGCTAGAGAGACTTTTTGTACAAGGAAGTTGAACGTAACATAGCTACTTCAACTCAAAACAAGCAAGATGAGGAAGAAACTTGGGATTTCGAAACCTCTTATGTAGTTGAAGAAAGCAATCAATAGGAAGAACTTGTCACTCTCATTCTAACGAAGAAGATGAGCTCACACTTACAACTCTAAGTTAGAAACTGGTCGATTATGAACATGAGATCGGATCGTTGACTCAGGATGGCTCCAATCACAGGACAGATGATGAGAAAAGATTATCAGCATGAGTGAGTGAATATAAAGCCGATTGAAGGTGACCACAAATCATTCAAAAATGCAAATAACTCCAGTTGGCAAGACAGTGTTTGTGCCTCTTCACAACTCGGCATAAGTAGAACTTCAAAATGAAGTTATATTGAAAGATGAAGGTTACAAGCATACCAATCATCGAGGGAAAAAGCTTAAGAGTCAATCTATGTCATGCCAGCCGAAACAACTTATGGTATTTGATGAAGCACTAACATGGTGGTACAAATAAGTCTCCTACCAGATTCAAAAGAATTAGAGCAAGAGCTACAACTTAAACTTGAAGGAGAAGGACAAGGACACAAGGCAGAATTAGAATAAGAGATATGTGAAAAACACAAATCACATACAAAGGAGATAACTTCAAAAAAAGATAATAAGAGCCCATGGCAAACTAGAGTACATGAAACCCCATAAGAGTTGAAAGGAGTCCAAGAAGTTCTGCGACCTCAATTAAGAAGTTAGACACGACCGGAACGCCCAAACAACAAATATATAAATGCAGCGTTAATTGAGGTGGTCACTATCAAAGAGACTACTACCTTTGACGAAGGTCCAAAGAGTAAGGACTAGAGTAGCCCGACTGAGGTTGAGATTCTCAAAGGGCATGAACATCATGATGCAGAGTTTCAGGAATAGCTCACAACGGACACAAAGAACATATTAAGTTGGTGTTAAGGGGGAGTGTTTAGAACTCATCACCAACTTAATTAGTATCTAAGATATTTCATAAAGAATCTAGTATAGTGAAAGAGTTGTAAATAAATGAAGGAAGATCTCTAAAATAAGTGTTCTAGAGAAAAAAAAGTCCAGAAATATTCTAGAAAGGGTAGTTTTCGAAATAAACGGTTGAAGGAACATTTTAGAATAGAGTAGTAAATATGCTTAGCTAGATTCTTCCATCATGGCCTATATTTATAGGTGGTTCATTTGCGATGTAGGTTTGTAGTGTGCTCAAGTAAATAATGTTGTTGAAGCAAGTAACTAGTGAGAAATAAGAGCGAGGAACAAATAGAGTTGCTAGATTGTGAGTGCAAGAAATATTGAGTGTAAAAATTGTAAGATCGAAGCGGGTTTTTTACTTTGCAATAATAAAATTCAAGTTATTAGCAACCAATTGTGCCCATCAAATATTCAACAAATAATACAAACCATAGACAATGACTCCCCACCCCGCCCCTCAATTCAATAAAACGGAGGAGAAGAATCTCGCATTCTAGCAGGAGTGAATGAAGAATTTTGCCAACTGTTTCAGAAGCTACTGAAGAGGAAGTCAGAGCTTGAGTGTTGTGGTGTTTAATAATCAAATATTTACCACTCATATCTCCAAATCCAAGACTGAAACTTTCAAGTTATTAGATTATCTCCCTGCAATTCCTAATAGAAAGACATAGATATGTTGCAATTCACATTGAGGGAATCAAGAAAACTACCGATTAATTTATGAAATCCAATAATGCAAGCCCTCAACCCACAAAACAATCAAACAACAGGATGAGATCATACCCCATCCCACTTCAAAACCCCATTGCCTCCACATAAAAACAAGAAATAAAAGATGGTGGTCTACAAAAGCATAACAGAATTTTGATAAAAAATAAATCTTTTAACGCATACAACTAATCAAGATTGAATCTTTTCCTTCTATTGTTTCATTATTTGATCAAAGAGTAAGATCTAGGCAATGAAAACATAATGAAATAGGAGAGATCAAGAAATTATACCTTGCCACTAATAACCAACAAACAATCCTTAGCGCTGTTGTGCTGGGAGACCTCAGCCAAAGTGTAGACCTTAGCCATTTATGAACAAACAAGAACCAAAAAAAAGATCAAAATTTAGTCTCTTCAAGACCTGTGAAAAAGGCTTGAAGAGAGAAAAGGGCTTGTTCGGAGGAAACGAGGAGTGTGGAGAGGGAGAGAAGGTAGTTGTTGTGAGATATAATTAAAACAGAGGTTAAAATTTGTACCTTTTTCTAAAATTTAAGGGATGTGGGGTTGGGTCTACTGAAGAAAGATGGGCCCATCCAATAAAAAAAACAGCCCGATATATTAAAGCGCACGAGATTTAAAGAAAGACTCGACCACAATGCCAAACCAAATAAATATGACAGGTGCGGTAGGTGTCCAAATAAAAAACCACATGCAATGCAAAACGACTTTGAATTGCAGTGTCCTACTCGTATTCAAATGTTACCACCAATTTTGGTTCATCTACCAATTATATGTCCAGTTTACTCATTATTCTTTTCTTCAAAGTTAAAACAATGGACAAATGCCCAAAAAAATATCCTTCTTGCTTCTTCTTTGCCTTACAAAATTTGGCCTGCTTCTTGCTTCTTCTTCTTCTTCATACTGCTGCTGTTGTTTCTTGCGGCTACTTCCAATTTTTTAGAAAAAAATTCGATGTTAGCGTAAATGTGAATCGATTCGAGTGTATTATATATCAGAAGATTCAAAACAACGAGAGGAGTTTATTTCTAAAATTTGGGACTGTTTAGAGGTGATTTCGAATTAATTGAGATTAAATAGTCAATGTATACTTCATATATAGTTAACTATGTTCAGGTTTTTGAGTGTATTATAATATATAGTTAGTGTATAGCTCTTACGTAGGTACGCTATATGTTATATTCCGTATTTACATTTTATGACTTTTGACAAGCTATAATATTGTATAATCAGTGTATACTTCTTATGACTTTTCGCTATATTTTATGTAAATAAAACATGACTATATGTATTGTAAACTAATTAGAGAAAAGACATAAAGTAACATATGAAGTTATCACGAATTTTTTAAAAAAAACACCTTAATTATGATGACATTCTATTACCCCCTAAACAATTTTGAAATGATATCATCACATAAATCCTAAATTTTTTAAAAGGCCTAACCCATCGGTGGTCACCTAAAGTTGGCATCAATTTTCACTTAGACACCTTAACTAGGCTTTGTTCATTTTAGACACCTCATGTCATCCTCAATTGTGTCAGTTTGACACTTTTTCGACAATCTGCCAAATTTGTAAGGTGTGTAACACTCGTTGATGACGTGTCAAAGTGACGGATAAAATAAAGACACGTGGCATATATAGAAATAATAATTATTAAATGATGAATCTTGAATAGGAAAAAAACTACCAATGACTCATTGACATGTGGCATTTCTTTAACTAAATAATTTTTAAAAAAAACACTTTTAATAATAAGAAAATTATACGCACACCACCCCAAATTGTCTTCTCTACTACCCACCCCCACCTCCAACCCCAACCCCTCTCTCTCACCCAGATTTTCTTCTCCACCCACCACCACCCCCGACCCTCCCCCACCCAAATGTGTCAAAAGAAGAAGCTTTTTTTGTTTGTTTTTGTCACTTTGTGAATGTTGTGAGATAAGAACGTCTTTCTTCTAATAGATTGATGTTTGAATGCTTGATTTGGTGAATGTGGTAATGCATTTGCTTGACCTTTTTGGGGTTTTTTTTTTTTTTTTGGATTTCTGGGTCAATGCAAGTCAAAAATTGGTTCTTTGGTACATAAATATGGAGTCCCAAACTTTCTACTAAAAATTATATAGCTTATCTACTTGATTTGGATTTTTTCTGTGATTATGATGTGAGAAGGCATACAAATGGATTGGAACGCTAAAATTGTTTGTTGTGAATGTAGGATTTGATAATTGAAAATATGATTTCTTGCCATTTCTGAGTATGTTTTTTTCTTCTTGAAATTTATGTTGATTTTCTCAAATTATTTTGAGGAGGAAGAAGGACAACAAAATAAGTGAAAGTACTTAAGCTTAAAATTTATGGGGGCTAGAATTCACTTTTTGTTTGTGGCATCGTCAAATTTATTTCACCATGGCAAGAGTTTAAGCTTGGAAAATGGTAGCCAAAAAATGGGGAAGAAGAAGAAGAAAAAAAAAATTAAAATTTGGTAAAATGAGGCTCTCACGCGGGTCCAGTGAGTGTATCACACTTGCTATGCCATCTCAGCAGAAAGTGTCAAATTGACACAACAAGACAGGACATGAGGTGTCTAAAATGAACGAAGCTTAGTTAAGGTATCTAAGTAAAAATTAGTGCCAACTTTAGGTGGCCACCGATGGGTTTGCCCTTTTTAAAACAATTATTATTACGCATCAATCATTTTGTGACACGTATTAATTTAATTTAAAGGGAAAAATGACAAAAATATACCCCCGAACTATTATAAATGGTATGACAGTATCCTCCGTTATACTTTAGGGCTATTCATACCCTTACCGTTAATATTTTAGGTTGTGTATACCCTTGAGCTACTCTATGCTGTTTTTGTTTTACTTGAAAATATATGTAAAAGAAAAATGACTGAATTTCGAAAAATCAATTAAACTTATAGTTTAAGAGAAATCGAATTTTCAAAAGAACAGAGTCGCCACTCAATTTTTAGTAAAAAATCAAGAAAAAACTACAAGATTTTTCAAAAGATTTAAACAGATAAAATCAATTGAAAATAAAAAGGGTTCGAAGTTCAATGTACATTCCAAGAAGATGTTAGGCACTCGAAATGTCCGCTAACTCGCGGTTGACCGGCGATTTGACCAAAATGATTTTGACTGATTTTGAAATTTTAACTTAAATAAAAGAATTCATTTATTTTAACTAATATTTTTTTTTAAATTTTAACTAAGTAAAAGAACTAATTTATATTAACTATTTTTTTTTGAAATTTAACTTGGTAAAAGAGCTAATTTATTTTAACTTATTTATTTATTACTATTATTATTTTTATCATTTTTTGTTTATCTTAAGGGGGAATGAACTAAAGGGAATTTTCTAAAGGGGAAATAACTTGAGTTTTGCCATGACTAATATAAAAAAAATAAAAAAATAAAAAAAAAGCTAAATAGTGGATAAAACACATAAGAAAAAAAAAATATTTAACTTTGAATATAAAGAGAAACGGCTATCTTCGGGGAATTAATTAAGTTAAACCAAAGATCAAATAAATATGTTAGTCAAATACAATAAAACAAATAAGGAGGAAGAAAGGAATATCAAATTGGCCCAAATTCCCAAATCTGCAAAAAAAAACAAAATAATAATTCATTGGGCTTTTGGCCATCTTTCCATCTTCATTGGTCATGATATATACCAAGTGTATATTAGAGGTCTACGCCATGTATACCGCTAAGTCTCGAACTCCCGAACCTGTATTTTTATTTTAACTATGTATTTTTGCATTTTCCACCTGTATTTTTCACGGTTTGCCCCGTATATGATATTTTTCTGACTGTATATCGATGTATACAACAGGTATATCAGCTTGTTTTACTCTTTCGGAGCACCGAAATTTAATCTCCAGCCCTTATCTTGCTGCTTTCCAACCTGTACACCAGTTTTGCTGACCCGATATGAGGCTGACTCGAACAAGAAGAGCAAATTTGGGCCTTTACGGCCCAAATCGGAATGCAAAGCGGAATAGAAAAGTCCGTGAGGACCCGAGGCAGATTCACCGGGGCAGATTCACGCATAGAAAACAAATAAAAAAATATAGGAATTAGTGATGGAGGATATTTTAAATCTATACGTTACAACCAAGGTATATCAAATTGAAATGAGGCAAATATGCATACGCTTAGTTTATTATACCATTGTTATACAAGGACGACAAACAAATGTACACAATACTTAAAGGAACTTTTACTCAAATTAAAACCCCAACTTCACACAATAAGGTAAGACACCAAATGGTGGTGACTGCTAAGCATTTAAGGCTAACAATAACTAAATGGAGTGGATTTAGGCACAACTACTTAGACAAGTATGATAACACGGAAACAATTATTAATCAAAAAATAAAATAAAATAAAAATATACATATATATATAAAGAATGAAACAAATCAATGAGGTCGATGTCATTAAGCTAAAGCAAGATAAAATAGCTAAGAAAAGACAATATAGAACTAAACAAAGCAATGACAAACCCATGTATAGAATAGACTAAACTTGAGCATTTTGACCATGAATCAAAACAGTAGGCAAAAAATAGAATAAAAAAAATAAATAAAAATTTATGTCACTTAAACTCTCATTTAAGACAGGGGAATAACATCTAACTCGTGCAAGATACAAAGAAGCATGACTAACCTTAACATTTAGTCACTAAACATTAAAATTCAAAACACCCAAATCATTTTAGTGAAGCAAAAATACACAAGACCAATTCTATGAAATTGACTCATTCTTTTAAGTGCTATGGATAGTGTGCAGGGATTTGAAAGAAAAGAAAATGTAAACAACTAAGATTTTTGAAATATTCTAAAGAAGTAAAGCACCGAAACGAGGACATACCGAAACAACATTCATAAAGCTGAAACCAACAGACCCACTAATCCATTCAACAACTTTGAGGATACTCGAAGATAAAAATAAAATAAATCTCAAGACCTTTAATAAACCCACAAAGAAGACATTAAACTACTAACCCTTACACTCGGAATACAACATGTAGGCAGGATGACCGAACTAACAACACATGTGACATTCCTAGCATCATAACAAGTATAGCCAGAGATATTAGATACCAGCATCAAGAGAAAAACTACAAGCTCTTTAATCAAAGGCTCTCTAGGCTTAGATCATACAAAGAATATACATTCCATATCTCGATAATCAAAACACATCAATTCATACAAAGGCGACCCATTCTTTAAAACAATAAAAATAAAATAAAATCATGAACAGAACAAAGAAAGTAAGCTTCACAAAAAGAAACGGGGAGTCCACAGGGAGAAAAATAAAATAAAAATGCTTTCATGTGCAAGCCAAGAGCGATTTAAACGAGTTAGAGTCAGAGAGGAATTTCACCTCCTCTGGTGCAGCGTACTGGGACGGGAATGAGCAGACGAGCAGCGACTTCAATACCACGATGAGATTCCGACGAGCTTTGCAAGTGGCAAGCACAAAAGCAAATCTCTTCGTCGATTCTTGCTTGAATATCGCTACTCATTTATACATGTATATATTTTCAAAACGACTAAAAAATCCCCCCTGCTCAACAGTGATAAGAGCAATTATATAAGAGGGAAAGGATTCAGAAAATGGGGGGGCGGGGGGAAAACGAAAATCCAGCCAACCAAGGTCCAAATTCGAAATTCAAAATAAAAAAAAACTCTTTCACCAATTTGGACAAACACTCTTTTTTCTTGCAATTTCGCCCCATTCCGGAAGAGGAAAGGGGAGACGGACGCTCTACAATCAACTCCACGTCCTTGAGGAGCCACGTGGATCGATCCAAGGCTATAAGGACGATTGCACGTGCTGCTGCGACTGTCAATTGAAAGGGATGGGAGGAAGAAGACAATGAGGGGCTAAGTACTGTTCTGTTTCTATTTTGACGTTATTGCTTCGATGTTAACATTCTGGAAAGCAATGTTGCTGGGTCTCTTTGGAGGAATTGGATTGGGCCGGGTCAGGGTAATTTGGAGGTGGGCTGGGAAATTTGGTTGGTGTATGGTTGTATGTTATTGTATTGTAATGGGTCTTTTGGTGTGGAATAGTGGAGGTGGGCTGGCAATTTGCTGGAATTAAGGCCCAAAAATGGCCTGAAAGAGTTGAAATAATCGTTAAGGGAGGAGTTGAATTTGTAATTTAGGATTTGGCCAAATGAGTTGCAAAATTAGTCAATTTAAGCTACAAATATGGCCAAACTTAGTTAATTGGGACAAGTTTTGCTAGTAATTAAAATAAGATGAATTAATATAATTAATTTATGAGCTTATCAATCTTAACGAAATAAAATAATCGACTTAATTATAAACTAATTATTTC
>JAJOOH010072523.1:0-35962 GCA_029582605.1 Solanum gracilifrons
AGTGCGGACTGTGGACATAATCACATAATATAAATGTCTATATATAGTTTAGTAATCATTTGTATTTTCTTGGTGAAGGATTTAGTATATATCAAAATATCGAAAAAAAGAGTACTCAATAATTAATTATTAATAAAAAGAAATCTAAATAATATATGGACTAGATATTAGTAATTACAAACCTAACGTGCTTTGAGAATTAGTCAATTACATATGCATGTGTGTGCATGATTGGCGGTATAAATTTACATCCTTTTATACAAAGTAAAATCTTTAATTTTTATTACGTGAATTATTGTTTGTTATTTCTAGGTCAGCTTTTGAACGTTATTGCTAAATTATGTAAATAGTAATCAACATATAAATAGATAGATAGCAACGTACACTCATGAATGATAATGACTATAAAAGAAATATGTGGAGGTACCTTTCTTGAGATTAAAGTTTCCTATCATACATAAGAGGAATATTAATACACGTAGAATATATATTATATGTATTTGATTGAGGACATGATTTACATGGCCACATCACATTTTACTAAACATAGGAATCGAAAACTGTCCTTATCTATCGTCGTAAGGTCAAGATTTTCATATACGTATTAGGCCACGCGATTTCTCTATATACTAGCTAGATACATAAATCTATGTCAACATATGTGCTCGTTACTCTTTTTTATGTAACAAATTAAAAAAAATAGGTTAGAAGCAGACATGTCGATGAATAGATGTATATGCATAAATAACAGATAGAAAAAAAAATAAGACAAGCAAATTGAATCGTAGAAAGTATTAAATTTCCAATAATATATAGGCTAGAAGCAAACATGTCGACGAATAGTTACATGTCTCTAGTGTGTAGGTACGCAGCTGCAAAATTTGACCATCGTTTATCATATATATGAATATGACCATACAAGATTACGCAATAGAAAGAGTAAAATGAGGATGTTGACATGCATGTTAGGGGAAATCTGTTTCCTCCAAGTTATATATTCAAGGTTAGGTCATATTCCCACATGCATGATGCAGCAACGTCATATATATCACTTAATTTTGAAAGGTCAAACACATATGCAGACCCTTAAATTTGTCCCTAAATTTCAGCACTTCAACTCAACTTTGTTCCATTTTAATCCTTCAACTTTAATTTTTTTGTTCCATTTTGACACTTCTAAGTGATGTGGCAGAGTGTGTGCATCACACCTTCTCTAAGAGAGTGAAAGACAAAAAAAAGTATTTTTTAAAAAAATAATAAAAAATTACCCTTCAATTCTATTTCTTTTATGTACCATTTAACACAAAATACTATTTTTATGATTTCTTTATTTCTATATATGTTATTCAACTGCAATTTTGTATTTAAAAATTGGCGTTCATCCGTTAGTTATTGTAAAAAATTAAAATTGATGGATGATCATTGATTTTTTATTTATAAAAAAAAGTAACAATTTCATTTTAAGAGTTTCCCTATATTTTTACGTGAAAAATAACCGACGAAAGTGCGTCGATTTTCTTTCTTAAGAAAATCAATGACAACCCAACGAAGTCTATCGAGTTTCAATATTTTTTTGTAGTGTTATTAATTAGCAATGAACATGAGTTTGTTTTTTACTCGTATTTAGTTGAATGAAAAATTAGAAAGCTGATATTTGAGTTAGTCCAAATAGACTAGATATGGAAAAAAATATGTGGTGTTATTTAATTTAATTAATTGTTTAAAAAATTACCCTAATACACTTTCGTCGATTTTTTTTTCACACAATAATGTACAAAAACTCTAAAAAATATATATATTTTTTAAAATGATGTTCATCCATTATTTTTTCACACAATAATGGCATGTGAAGTACACACATTCCACTTTGTTGATTCTTTGGAAAGAAGTGCCAAAATGAAACATAAAAATTGGAGTTGAAGGGTTAAAATGGAATAAGGTTGAGTTGGAGTGCCAAAATGAAATTTAAGGACAAGTTTAAGGATCTGCATATGTGTTTGGCCATTTTAATATGGCAATTGTCAATTGGAGTTGTTCTAGATACTCCTTATAAAGTAGTATCAAGGTTCGAAAAAAGATACTCTCTGTCTCATTTTATGTTACACTTTTTGAATTTCGAGTTTTACACGAGTCTATTTGATTATAAGTTTTTCATAAATCTTTTAAATATTTTGAATTATCAATTATTGTGACTTATAATACTTTTACGTAGTTTACAAATATATAAATTTGATATAAAAAAGATTTCATGCGCAAATTGCTGATCAAACTTGAATTGTTCGACTCTGAGGCAGCGAAGCTTAAGTCGGTTCTATTTTTGTCACTGCACAAGGAGGCTGCTTTGTTACTGGGCTTCCAACACAAATTTTTATTATGTTTAATAGATTTTTTCAATATAGTATGAAATCTGTGTAAAAATTATTGAGTTTCGATCAAGAACCCCACCCAAAGCCCTACCATCTGCATTTGTCCCTGATTGGCATACTAAGTCATTAGGGATGGTAGTGGGGCGGGGCGAATGCAGGGCGGGGTGGGTTTAATACTTAAAGTCATGTTTCTTTGGCTGAAGATGGCAATTTGGGTGAATTTGGACCAAAAACTCTGTATGCTCATCAATATGCGCGTTTTTATTATTTTGCAAGTAACGAGTTTCACTTATTATGATTATCAAAGGATGTGGTACAGTGGATGAGATTGTTCATTCCTTAGTTAGATTAAAGGTCTCAAATTTAATCTCTAGATATGAAAAAAATCCTTCGTAGGGAGCGTTACGTTACCCTCCCCCCACCCCACCCTGAATATGGTCCTTTCGGGGAGAACTCAAATTAATCATAGTCGGGTATCAAAAAACCAAAAAAAAAGAGAGAAGGGTTTCACTTATTATGAACAATTGCTTGTAATTAGTTACTTGTCATTTAAATTATAATTTGCTAATATAAACAAAATACATTATTCGTAATGTATGTTTATAGAAGTTAAATTCACAATTCATTTGCTCAACTCATATTGATCCTTCCATGCAAATGAAAGGAAAAAAAAATACAATCAAAACATAGTGTTTATGAATAGAGACGTGGAAAGATTCGATTGGTAGAAATGGCATTGCCTCCCTAAAATTTAGAGAGATTAACAAACATGATTTAGTGGATGTCTGCTCTAAAGGGTTATAATGCATGTTTTGAAGCTAATGATTGATGGTTTAAGTGGGACTCATCAAATGATTTGTGTTTTTTTTTCACTTTTACAAATTGCAAAAAGTTAGCAAAGATGGGGTATTCATGCTTCCCATAGTCTCAACTTAAATGTATAGTAGAATCCAAAACTTTATTTTCTTTCCTATGATTAATGTAGCACGAGTAATTTTAGATTCAACAAAAGGGGCTAAGGCATTCAATTGCTAATCATACAATTCTCTATTTCTTTGGGGTAGAAAGTGATTTGCTTTCTGTTTTATTAGGTCATTCTTTGGGTTATCATCACGTCTTACTTTAAACATCTTTTTACAATCCCAAGGCACTCATAACAAAATGTAATTTCTCTAATATATTATACTCTATTTGAATCATGGTACTTGTTCGTCTTTGCTAAAAATAAATGATCGGAAATACTTTCTTCAATCACTTGTATGTGTTCAAAATACCAAGGATGTTACATAAAAAATAATTTTTAGCGGTAATAAATTAACGATAATAGCTTAATTGCTGCTAAATATGTAATTTTAGTGGCGATTAACACTTTTTGTATATGTTCCTAAAGCCTTAAACAACATTCAATCTAATGACAATCAACTAATGCCGGTAACGACTCTTAACACTCTTTATTAATGTGTATATTTATTACCGCTAAAAATTATTTTTATTGTAATGAAAATAGATGTTCACTTTTTTACTTGTCACTTTTAATATACCAAGAGCAACACTTTTTTTTTCTTCATGATTTATCTTCAACATCAATTATTTATTTCTAAATCATTTACCAAAATCTAAGACTATATATACATCAATTAATATGAGTATTATAGTAAAATACTCATATTAATTATTGTTCATTAAAGAACGTACAAAGACCTAAGTGGATAAGTAAAGTGAATCGTTGGAAGTAGTTGTCATTTGGAAAATTTATAAAACATAATTGAGTATATTCTTTACAGTTTGCCCTTAGTGATAATTATTCTTGGAAATAATAGATCTTGAATGATTAGCATAGAAAATTTAAGTGAAGAGCACATACACATACTCTATATTGGGATTGCGTAGATTTAACTTTCTTTTTATTTATTGAGGAGAGATTAAAGTGAAAATATTTGTTGAAGAGAAATTAACATTTTAACTAATTAAAGATGATAAATAAGAGTATCATAACAAAATAAAAAAGTTTCTTAAGGGTAGTGTAGGTGTAAATAAAAAATATAACAAGTTAAGTGGTCCGGAGGAAACTCATGTTCTAATAAACATTATTATGCGGGATTAAATTTATATTTACTAAGTTGTATGATTCATAGATTAAATTATTTCAAAACTATAATTGTTGCATTAATCTATTTCAACTTCAGATGAGATAAAGTAACATCAAATTTGAGTATATAAGATGAGATATTATTCCAGGATTTTATATATATGGAGAGAGAGAGAGTCATTTATAGCTCATAAAGACGCAAACTAAGTTATCACAGGATTACAATCCTGAAATTATAATATTAAACTAATTTCGTCATGATATATTCCACCTTATCCATGAACTAAATGATCAATACTAATATTTCAAAGATAAGCTAGTTAATTTAACTTAGTACGGATATATTATATCTAGTAAGTACTTCTTCCACCTCAACTATTATGACACTCCTATTATTTTAGTCAATTCCAAAAGAAAAAAAATACCATTCATGTTCAATCAAATAATACTAAAATTAAGGGCCCGTTTGGCCATAGATTTCCCAAATAATATTTGGGAAAAAATTTGGCAAATAGTGTTTGTCTATACAATTTGCCATTATTTGGCAAATATTTTTGGCAAATATCCCAAATTTCCAAATACTAGTTTTTTCTAGTATTTGGGCCAAATCTCATTATTTGGAATCTTTTGAAAATTGAAATTTTACCCCAAACTTTTATTTTTTACAAAAACACTCTCTAAAGTAGTTGTTTGTGTCGTATTACATAATTTTTCACGTGAACACCAAAGTAGTGATGAAATATTCAATGAATATTAAATGATGATATGGTTGTTGATGAAAATGATGAACAATCGGCTCAGGGTAACAAAGTCATTTGCTTTGTCTACTTCACGATGTATGGAATGATGCTTGTTGCACTTACTCCAAACTATCACATTGCTCTAGTGTCATGGACACTATTTGTTATTGTTGCAACGAAGATTCAATTGACTTGTAATACAAACTTATGGTTAGTTTTGATAATTTTTAAAACTTTTGGGTATAAATCATATTTTTCTAAAAAAGTGAAATATATTTCCCAAATACTATGGCCAAACACATGGTGAAATTTCACCCAAATTTTCACCCAAATAATATTTGCCAAGAATATTTAGAAATCTATGGACAAACGCTAGCTAAGACAGGGAAAATACCTTTTAAGTGATCTCACTATCAATTACAGTAACTATTATTTCTGTTTTTATTAACTATGAGTATGTTTATAGCGTACTTTGTACTCCCTCTGTCTCTATTTATTTGTCCATTTTTTCTTTTTTAGTTATCCTTAACTATTTATCCATTTTATCAAATCAAGTTTTTTTTTATCTATTATATACCCTCAATTAATTACTTTGAAAAAGGTAAAAACTTTTTGAAAATCTTAAATTTTTTATTCATCAACTTCATAATTAATAGGGGTAAAATGATAAACTCACTATGTCAATCATTCTTTTCTTAATAGGTGTGTTAATTTAAAAGTGGATAAATAATTAGGGACAGAGAGTACTCACGAAGAGTAAAACATATGATAGAATTAGGGGTGTACATAGGTCGGTTAGGTTTGGTTTTACATTAAAAAAAACTTAAACCAATTATGTTGGTTTAGTAAATCTAAAAACCAAATCAAACCACACAAAGTTGGTTTTTTCGGTTTCAGTTTTAGTCGTTTTTTTTTTTTTACAACTATACGATGTTTGAAAATGTGCTCAATATATTTCACTTACCTGTGTGATAAGCTAAACTTGAGAAATGTTAAATGAAAAGACATTTTCGTAAAAACGGTAAAATTCACATGTGTACAAAATATTATTTTTTTTGAAATATCAATGTTCGTTATGTTAAATTAATAAGATTAAAGGATACAGTCAAACTGAATACAAAACGAAATATTTACAAAGTAAATTGTTAACTTCGAATTTCAAAAACTATAACAATATAATTGTAACTTCGGATCTTAATACAAAATAAAATATTTACAAATTTTACAAGCCCAAATTTGAAATAAAATATAGGGATAAGAGTCTGAAAAATACCTCAACCTTGGTCGGATTTGCTGTTGCGATACTAAACTTTCATGAGGACCTATTACCTCCCTAGATTATTTAATACCATATTTTAAACATATATATTTGCCCACGTGGACATAAAAAATAATTTAAAATTATAAATAGTAATGTGTCCACGTAGGCACATATATACCTTTAAAATACACTATTAAATAGTTCAAGGGGTAAAAAAATACGGTATTAAATAGTCTAGGGAGGTAATAGGCCCTTATGAAAGTTTAGTATCGCAACAGCAAATTAGATCAAAGTTGGGGTATTTTTCAGACCCTTATCCCTAAAATATATAAACATTGAAAACTATAAACTAACTAAAAATATATTAACAAAGTAGATTATAAATAACATTTTTTTATCTATAAATAAAATAAATTTATATTTACAAAATTTTACAAGCCCAAATTTGAAATAAAATATATAAATATTGAAAACTATAAACTAACTAAAAATATATTAACAGAGTAGATTATAAATAATATTGTTTATCTATAAATAAAATTATATATATATATATATATTATGTCGGTTTGATTTGGGTTCGATTTGACTTTTTTTCTTTTAATATCAAACTAAATCAAGAGTGATCAATTTTTTTTTCAACCGCCAAACCAACTAAACTGAGCCACAAATCAATTTTTTTTCCGATTTGATTTGATTTGACTTTTACACCCCTAGGTAGAATACATGAACCTAGGGTCAGAGTAAAAAAGAGATGCCAAAATGGGGCAGTAAAAATTGGGAAGGGTGTGGGGAAAAGTAGTTTAATGATGAAGTTTTACATAGGCAAAATGATGTAACTCATGCACAAATTTTCATGATGGAGTTCCCCAACTAGTGCTTACTTTCCTCATGGTCTCTGTCTATTTGCCTCAAATGTGTGTCCAAAACCTTTCATCTCCAAAATATTTTCCAAATCTTCATGTGATAATGATGTTACTCCCTTCGTCTCACTTAATTTAACGTGACACAAAATTTAAAAAATATTGAAATTTATAATCTGATTTGAGTGATAAATATTTGTGGAGATCATTTCATTAAGAATACATGTGCATATCAAAGTTAAATTAGTAGTACCAATATAAAATATGTCATTATATTTGGTATTGATTAAAAAAAAATGAGTCATAAGATATATCATAAGGTTAACACATCTGTTTTATTTTTATTTCTAAAAAAAATAATCATTTTTTGTAATTTTTATACTTAAATTATAAGGTGTAGTATCTCTTTGAACTATGATATTTCCTATTTAAAACTTCTTTAAAAGGTCAAGTGATCGATTGAGATGAGTTTCATAATTTTTATGGTGGTTGTGAGCTATAACTAAAAATTAGGCTAAAAAACAAAACGGGATTTCCCTTTATTTTTTTCTTTTCTTATATATTTCGTTTTCCTGATTACTTTTTCTTCTTCAAAATTCTATTGCTTTTGCTTATAACAATAAACAAAATTGAAACCATAACCCTAAAATAAAAACAGCACAAAATCATGATGCATGTAATTTTCTCATAAATTCCACGACATTTAAATTCTTTACTATTTTCTAAAAAGTAAAATCGGCAAATACTTCCCTATAAATGGAAACCATTAAAACTTTAAAAGATATACGTGAAGTTTCACGACTAGCTTACCTTATAGAGTCGCAAAAATTAAATTTAGCTGCAAAAAATTAAATATTTAATGATTATATAGCTTAGGTTATCTTAAAAACAATAAAACTATATATCAACATTCAAAATGAAGATTGAATTTATACTTCATAATTATTTTTTCATACATTTATAGGTAGAATTTTACTTGTTGGTGGAATACTAGTGAAAAAAGCCTAATAAGATGGAATTATTCTATACTATAGAGAAAAAGACAAAGATTGCGCGTGCTTCATAAAATCAGAAAAGATAAGATCAAAAAAATACCAATCATGCTTGTTCCTTTCTTCATATTTACTCCAACTAAAGTTTCCCTTTAGAACAAGAGGGTGTGATCCTCCTCGTTTAAATAAATAAATACATTAATAAAAAAAAGATATGCTAATAATATATCGAAAATGCAAAATTAATTATTCTTAAGTGAGTATTATTAACTAATATTCTCTTTGTCCTTTGACAAAACTAGCTAGGGCCTTGGGATGTGTGTAAACAAATTGAAATTTCTTTGTAGTGACAAAAGAAAACCACACTTTGTGTCAAATAAACAAGTTAAAATGATAGATTATTGACCCATTCAAAATTTATTTGAACTGGAATGGACTAAAATGTATGTTATTATAATTTAACTTGTTTCATTTTTTATTAAGTTTTAATTGTTTTATACTAAAAAAAATTTATGATCGTGGTGTTTGGGTCAGCTTTCGCGTGTCCAATAGATACCAAGTAACTCTATCCACCAAGGACAGAAGTTAGGATACGTGAGAAGAACTAACTAGAGCTTTTTGTCTACATTGAGTTTTGAACATGAGACCTCACCTCAGGATTTTCAACCATTTCATAGATCATGGTTAGACCATACCGTTATATGCAAAATAAAACTTCTTTTGGTTTCTCTCTTTATCGTGGCTATATATACCAAATAAAACTAAGAAATGTTTGTTAAAAATATTTTGACAAGATTTTTCATGAATCAATAGCTATATATCAGTATAAATTATAATAGATTGAAATGAGATGAACTAATACGTGAACAACTTATACTTTTCTAGACTAAAATGTGATACTCCTAGGCTCTATAGAAATCATGACTCAGTTATATGTCTGAGATTGCATTCATAATGTTCTATAACCTACGTTATTAATCTAATACTAACCTATCACAAAGGAGCATAGAACATGATATATGGTCAAAACAAATAATTAGGACTTGCAAAACTGCTCTCTTATAAACTAAAGGAACAAGTTTTTCGCTTTCTAATATACGGAAAAGGGCCAAAAATATCCATATACTATTCGAAAAGGTTTAAAAATACCCCTCATCTACCAATTGGGTTAAAAATACCCCTCAGTCAATCTTTTTGGTTCAATATTATCCTTTAAACTAACAATCTTATCTTTTTTAATTATTATATTTAATAATTATTACGTGGTGTCTTTCTATTGGATAAAGTTAAATTCCAATCTACCAAATTTTCTCCTATCCACTCGACCCATATTGACATTTCTTGAACTAAACCCAATTAAAAAATCCATCACAAATAAAAAAGATATCATCTCTTCTCCTTCTAAACCAATTAACATGAATTTCACATATTCACAAACACCAACAACGGAATGTATGTTCATGAAACAAAAAAGATTAAATTTTGAACAACCACATTAACAATCTAAATCCATAAACTACAGAATCAGTTAAACAGAAGCTCACGATGAAGGATTCACTCAAGTTTTCGGCTTTCGGCGACAAAGAAGATGCTCAGATTTAAGCTTATTTAGAGCAGAAATTAACGATGACCCATGTAAATATATTCATCGATAACAAACAATTAACATGAATTTCATCAGATTAACAAACACCAACAACGAAATGTATGTTCATGAAACAAAAAAAGATTAAATCTTTAAACAACCACATTGACAAACCTAATCGATAAACCATAGAATCAAGAAAAGAGAAGCTTATGATGAAGAATTATGAGATAGAGGAAAAGTTGCCACATAGAAATTAGGTTCAGGGAAGAAGAGATTCAGTTTTTTTTTCTTTTAGATGGATCTTTTAATTGGGTTTGGGTCAAGAAATGGCAATATGGGTCAAGTGGGTAGGAGAAAGTTTGGTGGGTTGGAAATTAACTTTATCCAATAGAAAGACGACATGTAATAATTATTAAATATATTAATTAAAAAATAGAAAGTTGTT
The DNA here is from genome assembly GCA_029582605.1 of Solanum gracilifrons. Classification (NCBI taxonomy): domain Eukaryota; kingdom Viridiplantae; phylum Streptophyta; class Magnoliopsida; order Solanales; family Solanaceae; genus Solanum; species Solanum gracilifrons. The sequence continues at coordinate 10,345 of JAJOOH010072523.1, forward strand.
AGTTTAAAGGGTAATATTGAACCAAAAAGGTTGACTGAGAGATATTTTTAACCAAATAGGTGGATGAAGGGTATTTTTAAACCTTTTCGAATAGTACAGGGGTATTTTTGGCCCTTTTCCGTATAATATATAATCTTAGTGTAAAGTTTGATTATTATCTCTTGATAACTTTTAGTAAATTCATTGGTCAAACACATAACATATTGTTTACTAAATTTTATTTCTAGGAAATTTGTAATTATGGTCAATATTTGGAAATCAATAGCCATTCACTTATTCTTGAATAATTAGTTAATGCACTTCTATAAGGACGTATATTATGAGTTGAAACCTCGTTGATTAATGTATATCAGCAGATAACAAAGATAAGTACATTGTTTTAAGGCCTATAACGATCTAGAATTAATATTAAATTTCATAATCAGATATTTATTCATATTTAATGTACATATATAAGGTGGACGAAGAAACTATCATGAATTCACATCCACTCATTACTTTTATATTGCATATTCTACCTCTTTTGTATATGCAAACAATATATTCTAAATTCTTATCATGTACGTATAATATGCACGTTTCATCGTTCACCTTCTTATGGTACAAATGGATCATTTGTTATTTAACACACGTTCAATAAATTTGAACAGAATATTTGATGTGAAATAAGTTTAATCGTGAAAATCATCGACGGTTCAAAACTATTTTTTATAACAAGAAAAATTAAAATCGTCTTTTCATGCAATCAACACCAATTTAAGACTAGCACATGGATAGCTTTTTATGAGTAAAAATATCTTCTCTAAATTTTCTACAAATTGACTCTCATCAATAAATAAATCTTATATTATTTTGTTCCATTAATTTGAGCTAACTGGAATTCTACATGGTTTTTATGTACTTATGTATATTCTTAATTTATAATCTATTTAGTTACCAAATGGAAAAGCTAATGAAAACTATAATGAGAGAAATATGCATTGACAATGTTGAACAAACAAACAAAAAATATCCTTGCTCCTTTTTTGCTATAATTTTCTATTGAATCAACTAGAAGAAATCAATATGGATTCATCAATGAATATATCCTTGGAATAATATTCATGTTTGGATACATATGTTTATAGGAGTACTTGTGGTAAATTACTAAATTTAACACATCCAAAGCTCTAATCACACGAATAATATAAAGCATTAGTTATACATAACATAAAAAATATATCAAACAATATATTATTAATATACATAGATGATGCATATATTTTGTGCTAATACACTCTACCAAATAATTTCTAATAGCTTTAACTTACATTTTTAATATTTAATTCTATAATTAATTAGACTATACTGAGGAGTTCGGAGCGGGAAAAAATTGAGCAAAATTTCCAAAAAGTTTAGAGAGAACAGCATTTGAAAAAAAAAGTTGAAAATGATATTTTAGCATTGGAGTTGTGTAATTTGGACATGACTACAGCTTGAGAAAAAGTTGAATTTTTGGAGTTAAAAATGGAAGTAAAAACGTACATTTAAAATTTTGAAACAAATTATACTAACATTTTTATGTTCAAATATAATTCCATCCACAATTTATTTATGGACAAAATGATCCTAAATATGCTATGTTGGTAAATAACAATAACAATATAGCTTATAAAACTTACGCGTGAAATCTGAAGAGGGTAGAATATACCGACCTCGAGGTAAAATAGATTCTATTTTCCATGATTTCTTAGAAAAAGGAAATGACACATATACAGGATTTTCTCTTTTTATTTTTCTTGAAGAAAATTAAAATAAAATTATAGGCATCACGTGCTTTCCATGTGACGCCGGTCGGCGAGAGCCGGAAGGACGAGAAGACGATGAAATGAGTGTTGAAAGACTCCATCTCCGTTCTCTCCTCAGTCCCTGCGGCTGCCAGATTCATCAGTGAAGAAGATTCCTCAATTCCTCAGTCCAATCTACGTAGTTGCGTGCGTCGACCTCTGAAATCAAGGTAAATTAAGTTTTTGATTTTGCTTCTGCTTTTCGTTCAGCCTATATGAATTCGATCAAGTAAACGTTATTACTTTGTTTCGATTCGCTTCTCGCAGTGTGATTATTATGCATATGATAAAATTGCTTAAGCATCATATAAATTTTGCATTCGAAGATTAAGGGTTGATCAACACAAACTAGTATATTTGTGCTTGCTTTTCAGTTTGAATTCCACTTAAAATGATATGAAGCGCCATCTCTCATATTCAATTGGCTACCGGACTCCATTTATTGAATTTGGTTTTAGCTAGAGCTTCTGTTTTTACGACCTTAATCTAATTATAATAGACAACCACACTCCTGACCAAATTATTGCTCAATCTGCAAAAAGAGTTTTCTTAACAGGTAAGTATTGTTAAGATAGTGTTAGATAATTTAGCTTCTTTGCTTACCCTTCAATCTTCTACTTATTTTACTGATCCTTGGTTGTGTTAATTGGATATCCGAGAGCTTATGACTCCAGGATATTGCAGCAGAGTTGAACATTTTTCTGTTGGAGGTTTGGTTATGGATTTGTCTAGAGGAAACTGATAGGGGATAGGGTTTAGATCAAATCATTAATGTCTACATAAGGTGGCTGTTAGTGAAGATGAAAATTATAAGCCTCCAATTTGTCTGGAGCCTAACAAACCAACTGAAGTAACTTAAATATTGGAAAACTGAGCCTAGAAACAATGTCTTGAGTGTTCTTCACTGGAAATAGGTGAAGTAGTTAAAGCTTTGAACATAGAGATAAGTTGCTCGGTGCCGTCTGTCCCCTCTGGATTTTAGTCGAATATAGCCAAGCGAATGGAACGAATCATCTCGTTTTGATTGAATACGGACATGGTAGTTTTGACTTAGGCTCACCTACGTCCCATTTTGATGACAACTGAATAAGTATGTGCTTTTAGAGACCAAAAAAGCTGAACGTTTAGAGCTGGATCTCAAGCAGCAAATACCTATTAGTGGAAGCCAATCTCATGTTAGATGCAGCATTGTTCAGGGGTAGATTTAGAGTTGGCTGGCTGCCTATTGGTATTCTCATACATTCTGGTGTCAGTTGAGGATATTGCCAATATACAGCGGAAAACTTCGAAATACGGAGGCTTGCAACATTTGTGGTGGATCCAAAATCAGAAATTGAAGATTGAGACCTGGAAACTTGAATATGTATATTGTTTTATGGAGAAGTTCCTTGGAGGAAGACAGCGGTTCAAGTGGTATGAAGTTTCTCTTCAAATACTCTAACTACAGATGTTTTCTCTTTCCCTCCTAATTGTCTGGAAATTTTAGCATGTTGAATTCCGAACTTGTCTTTGTATTGATCAGTCCCCACTATTAAATTTGAGAATGTTAGATTTACATCCTGAAATAGAATGCTCTTTAATTATTCTGACTTGAGATATGGTTAGCCCATATTATTGAAAGATACAAAACCTGAATGGAAATGATAGTAAGCTGCACGTTAATTTTATCAAGTCTTAAATGTGCCATCAGAAGGCAGCATACTGATAATATCTTCCACCATTATTGGAACAAAGTCTGTTTAGCTGGATCTGACCTGTATGGTTGCTCAATAATGCTGATCGATAGTTTCCTTGTTAGTAGGGGGTTAAACATCTTCATACTCTTGCATAGCGCAGAAGTGAAATGATACCTCTTTGAAGTAATTCATTGTTAAAGCATATTTTTACTGGCTGGAGACTCCTGAAAATAACAGCAATTCATGTGCAGACTTCATCCTGCTTAAACTTAAATTTGGTTGTTATGGTTGTCTGTTGATGCAAGGAAATTAGCATTTCCAAAACAAGAGACTAGCAGGTTTGCTGCTTGTCCACACCCTACACCAGGGGTGGAGGCAGCATATAATGAGGGGGTTCAAACCCCCTCGGTAAAAAATATTACTATTTATACATGGTTAAAATTAATTTTTAGGTATGTATAATAGATGTCGAACCCCCTTCCACTAGTTCGTGTGTTTACTTCTCAGATTTTGAACCCCCTTATTAAAATTTCTGGCTCTACCACTGCCCTACACCCCTGATGCGGTTTCCCAAACCTCTAAAGTTGTATTACATTCCTGTCATGTTTCTAACACTGGACCCCTTGAAGTACTATGCCCAAGCTTATCTTGATTCTTGACAGAGTTATTTTGAGCTTCTGTACCCTTTGCATGGAAACCATAAATAGTTCCCTTTTGTTTGTCTGCTCAACCCTTAAAGATTTTTGCTATAATCGCAATCCTTAAAACATATAAAGCAAACACGAATAATAAAGACAATGATTAGAATAAAAAGAACCTTACTTAGCAGAGAAATGACGAATTGTGTTCCTTGTTGAAAATAAGTGAGTTCAACAAGTGGGGTGGAAAGTTATTTATTCTAAATATTGCTAGATGTATGCTAATATATGCCTAGTAACTTCGCCGTTCTGTACCTAGTTAAAAAATACTTAATTCCATTTATGGAGGGACTGTAATGGTTAACTGGGAATACTTTGTAATGGAACTGTTCTTTATTTATGTCGTTAAATGATTTAAATTTGAACATTCTGTCTCACTTATAACGTGGTGCAAACATGCAGTGTCATATAAAACCTTCTCTTGTATCAGCGTTTCTCCATTGGTTTATATTGTGGTAAAGTATCCCCTGAATTTGAGGTTTTAACAAGATGGTTCATGTGGATGCTGGCAAGTTCTTTTAGTGTAACAGGAGCTCCAAAGCTGTAAGTTGTAACTCATGGATGTTTGATTCCCTTCAGTGTGGTTTATTCCGAGATAACTGAAGCGATGCAATTTTCTATGATTGATGGAAATGGAAGTTCAACAAATGAGGGAGGCTTAGCTACCTGGTGTAGGGGTGTGATACCATGTTTAAGTCAGCTAAGCTACTATAATTCCACATTTAATGCATTCATCCTGAAGAGGTCAGTGTACGTTATTTTCCGTATTCTTAGCTTTGTGTGGTAGTGCCATAGCTCCCTATTCATCAAGCTTTGCACATTCTACCCTTATATATGTAATGAATTTTTTGAGTAATTCTAGTCATTGCTGAATAACTTATCGCCTTATCTAGGACTTCCTCCTTTTTTCCCCAAAAAAATAAAATTGAGTGCTATTCATTTGTTTTTGTTGCTTTTTCCCGGTTATGTATCCTATCCTGGTAAATTATTCAAAACTTGTGATGTGAAGGAGAAGGGTAGTCATTCATCTTGGATTCCATTCATTGTTTTTGGAAAAAATTGAAAATATAGGATAAATGGTATGAATGGAAACATCAACAGCACGAAAAGTGTGGTTGGAACTTTTGAATACATTGATTGATGATATCTTTTGGTCAAATTATAGTCACCTCTCAGGTATAGTATTGGCCTTTGGGACTACGAATTGGTTCACTAGAGTAAAGATTGGGGACAAATGTGACGTGTCTGTACATATCAAAAGAAAAAGAGTGATCTGATTTGTCCAAAGCTGTTGAAAGGCAAATAATAGCTCTTTGAACCCGAAAAAAAAAAAAACACTGTAAAAGGAAAAGCACAGAACCTTCACAGGCATTCAATATCATACTATAAAGCTTTGTTTTTCTCTTCACCCCTTTTCAGAAGGATAAACAGTGACTTCCTCATCAGTGTGACCACATTGTGAAAGCTCCCCTTCCTTTCAAGTGTTGCCCTGGTTGGAACAACTCTGTATTCTCCCCAACATAACCCATAATCAAGAGAATTGTTGAACTAAGTTGTGGTAACTCTTCACTTTCGATGCCGCACCCATGTCGGATTCTCCAAAATTAGTGTATTTTTGGGGAATATGACATGCACCCAATTGACTTTTTTGAAGAATCCGAGCAACATAGTTGTTGAGTAGTTAATCAAACAATAATGTCCTAATTCTATATAAGTGTGATTTGCAGTATATTTCTCTGTATCCATACCGCTCAGTTCAGGTTCAATATCACGGTTGAACTATTTTTACGATGATTGTAATAAGCCTATTAATAGATAAAAGATTAACTTCCATTTGCTTGTTGCTGCATATTTTAGATTTTCATTTCCACTGAAAGCATTTGCATATACAATATTTGTTAGCATCATGAAGAAACGAGCAAAAGAATAAAGGTGAATCAAATAAAGCATTGGCCTTTCTGCATCAGGAAATTCTAGGATGCATTCGAATCTGACGTCAACGGTGTAGATGGAGGTAGCGGGCTTCTGGTTTCGTTACTACTTGTGGATTTGGCAATTGGAGGAGACTGCAAAGAATCTGACGATGGATTTGAAGGAGTCGTCTTATTCGAGCTACTCTGAGATTTCTTGTTGTTTGATGGATTTGAAGATGTAGTCGGCTTATTCGAGCTGCTCTGAGGTTTCTTCTTGTCCCCTTCACCCGATGGATTCGAAGATCGAGTCTGGTTATTCAAGCTGCTCTGAGGTTTCTTCTTGTCCCCTTCACCTGATGGATTCGAAGACGGAGTCTGGTTATTCAAGCTGCTCTGAGGTTTCTTGCTGTTCCCTTCACTTCCCTTGTCCTCCATCCTATGGTGGCGAACTTTGGTAGACTTTAAGCTCATTGGAACAATACAATGGCAAACGAAACCTACACACACCAACAATTACCAAGTTATTAAATTTCTCATATCAACAAGTTGCAGAACACTAACTATTCAAACTTGAGAACTTTATAACCCCTTCAATGACTGCAACAAGCTCATGTTGAAGATTCCTATCGTGTTAAAGGCTGCGAAAAACTTTCAACGCAACCACTGAACTCGGTAGGAATCTTCTGCAATGACTGCAAAAAATCATTGCCAAGAACAAACATTGAGACTTCTATGAAACTACCCAGAAGCTTCCTGATTCAACATGTCTAGAAAACAAGGTACCCTCTCCGTCCCAATTTATATAACACTTAACTATTCAAAGTGTTTGAATTTTGACTAAACATTTTAAAATGTATTTTGCGAATATTCTAACATGTGAAACAATAAATCTGACTGAAAATCTTACCAATTCTAGCTAGTCGATTAACCCAACTGGGAATTGGATTGTTAGTGAGTTTAACACAAGCATCACTACAGAAATGGTTACAATTCTTAGTAATAAGATTGTAAGCATTTCCTTTATACTTATCAGCAAGTTCTTCCATAACTCTTCGTACTTCTCTAGGTGTCTTCTCCGTCCATCCGATCAAAATTGTCTTCCTGAAAATAAATCCTTCACACTTTTTCGGCTCCCCTTCGAAAATTCCAGTACTTGGATACTCATGAGCTCCAAATGCATACTCAACTCCATGAACTAGCTACCATAACCCACCACCATCAACAAATAATTAGTATAAACTTTGCTACAGTTAATTAAGAAAAAACCAGATCTGATAAACAATGAAAAATTTGAAGATTGAGTAACTGACCTTGAACGCCGGAATGGTAAACTCCGAGACCCAGCCAATAAGCATAACCATTCATCGGAGTAAGATCGTATACGTTTAAGTACACCGGCACCGATCCACGGCCATTTTTAACTGAATTTTTACAGCAGAGCATCTTGAAATAAAAACAGAGGAACTTTCAGGTTCCTCGCATAGTGAAGATGTAAAGAAAGAGAATTCTGAATTTTCCGATTGATTGAATTGTATTGAATTTCAGGTATATGTGGGCAGTACTTGGTAGGTAAATGAAAGAGGAAATGTGGGTCCTCTTATTTTGGAGTTGGCGGTGGAGTGGGGACTGAGGGTACCACCGGCGGCGATACAGTGGCCGTACCGGTAGGTATAAAAGGAAGAGAAGAGATTAGTTGGAAAATTGGAATCTTTCAGCTGAAGAGTGTATTATAATGGTGGCAGAGAGTGTATTGTGGAATGATGATCTGTGATTTCTCTTCTATTTTAAACTGATTTCTGTACTGTGGACTCTGCACTCTATCCAAATTTTTATAAAGAAAATTATTGGTCCGCATTTTAGACAATTTTTTGAGTTTTTTTTTTTAAATAGTGCTTCCTCCGTCCACTTTTATTTGTCAAGTTGCGTTTTTCAAAAGTTAATTTGACCAATTTTCAAAGTTAAATTAGATTACATTAATTTGATATTTTAAACAAAAAAATTAGATATTCAAAAACTATACGTACTATAATTTGCATTTTTTGGCATATCAATATGATAAAAAAAAATATGCATTATAAAATATTAGTCAAATTTTTTAAAGTTTGACTCTAAAAAGAAAAATTATGACAATTAAAAATGGACGAATGGAGTATTATAGATGAGTCATTGATAGGGTTTAGTGGTCAATGAAATGGTTTAAAATCTATAGGTAAATAGGTGTGCTTTAACGTTAAAAAAGAAGTTGTTTTAGGAGTTAGTATTATGTTGTTTATATTAAACAATTGAAAAAGAAATTTTGAAAAAATAATTTATATTCTTAAATAGTACTAACTGTAGTTAGCCTCTTGAAAAAAGAAATTTTGAATCTTCAAAATTTGTTTAAAACTTTCAAAGGTCATATTAATTGTAGGGGAAAAATGGAAAAAATTAATTAGTTTTATCCTGATTTAGCAAGTGATCAAGTAATATGTGAAAAAATATTTTCTAGTGAGATGTTCATCTAATATGAGACAGAGGAGTATCTTTATATTTCACTTGAAGTTTATTAATAAGTATAACTGCTAGTAAATTTTCATAGCCAAACAAGTACTCCCTTTGTCTCTATTTACCTAGCCTGTTCATTTTTTACTTGACACACTTATTAAGATAATAATAATTGACATAGTGAGTTTATCATTTTATCCTATTAATTGATATAATTCTAAAATTAATTTACTCATTAAAAAGGTTCTACTTTTTCAAAAATATTACTTAACTCTCTAAATAAATTGACGATATAATATGTAAAAAATATTATCTTTTTCTTGATTTGTCAAAAATAGCAATTAAAAAATCAAAAATCAACCGGTAAAAAGGGACAAAGGAGTCTTAATGAAACAAACCAAGTAAAACCCTTGTAAGTAGTGGCGGAGCTAGGATTTTTAATAAGGGGTTTCAAAATTTGAAGAAGTAAACATACAAACTAATCGAAAAGGATTCGACATCTACTGTATATACATAAAAAATAATTTTAATCATGTATAAATAATAATATTTTCCGTCGAAGGGGGTTCGGATGAACCCTAACATACTGCTGGCTCCGCCCCTGCTTGTAAGTTCCATAATTCTACTATAATTATTTCTTTTGTAATCTTACAACTACTTATTAGTACTCATTGCATCTCAAATAGTAAAAATGTTGTATAAGTCCTATTTGATTTACCCTATAATATAATAATGTCAATATGACAAAGAAAACACATGTAGTTTTCTAACATTGTTGATTAGTTTACGCTCTGTCGTTTTCTACCAATAAATTTAAGGAGAATGCAACATATTTGTCCGTCTCCTTGTATTCCTTTTCTTTGATTCTTTTTCTCCCTTTTTCCTTTATCATACATAAATAATTAAAAGATATAAAAATAATAATCATCATTCTTAATCAACTTTAGAGAGGCCAATTATGTCTCTAACTGCCCTTTCTAGCACCTAGCCTACCTTATTTTAAAAACATTAGGTGGTTAATTAATTATTAGCCAATTTACAACTAAAATGACTTTCAAGAAAAATATAAAATTGTGTAGAATGATACTTGTACTATTTGATTTTGATCTCAAAATCCATAAGATATGTTTGTGATTAATCATTTTAATAATCTCTGAATTTTTTTTTGGTTTAAACATCTTTGTCAAGAAGACACATTGATTGAAAACAAAGAACATGGATTGTTTTTTGATAAGTACCTTTATATAATTCGTGTCTTGAAGAATAATTATCAATCGGTACCTGCTTTTGACTTGCTTAATGTGAATTTATGACAAATTAAAATTTTGATTCTCACAAATTTTACACGAAATTCTTTTACTACGTAGTTGTTTGGTATAATGAAAACATAAATATTGTCAGATTAAGAGAAATGAGTTAGATACCGCATAAGGATTGTGGTGGAGTGATAAGTATTTTTTCATTTTTAACCAGAGATTTCATATTCGAGTCCTCTTGGATACAAAGTCGCCTTTGTTAGGGAACGCTTAACCTTCAATGTGGAACTTCTCGGTGTGAATTCGAATTTAGTTGAGTTCCAATACAAATACGAGACAAAAAAATAAGAAAAAAGAAATGAGCTAGATTTTCCAAGAAAGTCAAGTGCTTTTTGTTTAGAACCTAAGATTAGTCTTCTTTACCTTTACTTAATATATATCTCAAGTAGAAAATATTTAATTTATATATTGGCATTTAAATTATAATTAATGCAACCACATTTGGTTCTCATTTGTCTCTGGGAAACCAAGAATGATGAATTAAACCAAGTCAAACAAAAACGTAAAGGGAGATAAGATATTTTGTAAAGCATGCTTAGCTTTGGCCTTTGGGGGCATGTATTTTGAATAAATATTGGGTCAAATATTAAAGATCCCTTAGAATAACGCACAAGATAAATTGGGCTTGAATTATAAACCCAAAATACAATTGATTATTTTCTTCAATTCTAACTTATATAATTGGTATATATACTGCTCTTTCAACACGTACGTTGCATCAAGGTATTATATAATTTTGTATCATGAAATCTTGAGTAAAATATTATAAATAAAAGAGTGAGTTTTTTATGAATGATTAATTAATGTGGATGATCATCGTATGATGACTTATTTGTCGAGGTCAAGATGATTGGATCTAGTTTGAACATGTGAATGCGAACTATAATTAAAGTTTATTTCAAATGACATTTTAAAATGTTTCATGTGAAATCTTTAAAAAGGAACACTTAAACGTGTGAGTATTTGATTTCATTACTATTATCTTTGAGATAAGTGTCAAAAACACACTTAAACTATACCCTTTTTTTGAGTTTCATACCTAAACTATTGAGAGTGTGAGTTTCAACCTAAACTATCATTTTTTAGTTTGAGAAACACACATATATCTGTTATACCACTCTCATCATGATGTATGTAATACACTCTCTTTTATTTTGAAAAATTATCACATCACACTTCATATGGACAAAATATTCAACTTTGACAATAAATAAATAAATTATTAGTATTAGTTAAAATTTAAAAATTATTATCCAAAAAAAAAATATTTTTTTTATAATAAAATGTAAAATATTTTTCTCACCCCCTCCCCCCAACCCCCGGCGATTTTTTTTTGTTTAAATTTCTTTTATAAAAGTACTTTTTTTTTTTACTTCATCTCCTCTCCCTCCCCCCTTTTCAAATACTAATTTAGATATTATTTTTAAATAAAAAATTCTACTCTCCCCACATAACCCTCCGCTTCCAATTTTTTTCTCATTTAGTATTAAATATGTACATATCAAAAATATTTTTTACTTGCCACCGCAAGACTTTTTTTAAGTTTTAATTTATTAATGTTATATTCGTACACTAGTAAAAAAAAATCTAAAAATATATGTACGTACATATCTAACACAAAATGAGAAAAATGTAAAAAAATAAAATAAAATAAGGACCGGAGGGTTAGAATGGGGTAGAAGTTTTATTTTTTATAAAATAAAAAAATATCAATTTTTTTTGGGGGGGGGGGTACGTAGAGGAGGTGGTGGAGTGGGTAAAAAAAAATTTTAAATAATTTTTTTTTATGGATAGTAATACTTTAATATTTAATTTTTAATTAATATTAATAGTTTATTATTTAATTTTTATCAAGGTGAAATATTCTATCCATGTGAAATGTCATGTGTCAAGGTTTTTTCAAAATAAAAGAAAGAGTGCATTACACACACCACTGGGGTGTGTTTCTCAAACTAAAAAATGATAGTTTAGGTATGAAACTCACACTCTCAATAGTTTAGGTATAAAACTCAAAAAAAGGGGATAATTTAGGTGTGTTTTTGACATTTATCTCATTATCTTTCCTTATGTCAACTTATGTCTGAAATTCAATACGCCAAGTTGTCCTAATGCAATGAGTAAAATGAACTTTCTCCATTTTTACGTCAGTCAATACATGAAGAACAAAAACAAAATTGGTAGCACTGATTGCACGTAAATTTTAAGAAATGGCTGAACTAGGATACCGCAAGGGTTCATTCGTTAAAAAATTATATATATATATATATATATATATATATATATATATAGATACATACATTAGGGGTGACAATTGGGCGGGTTGGGTCAAATTTGGACGGATCATAATGGGTTACGATAACAATCGAATTAAGACTTAATCTAACCTCAATTTGCTTGGGTCAAAATGGATTAGGAATGGGTTACATTATGGGTCAAGACCCAACCCAATCCAACTTTTTACTAAGCTTAATTGTTTTCTTTATTCTTTTAAACTATTTTAGTACCTGATAAATTTTTTTTTTCTTTATTAAGGCTATAAACGACATCAAATTGAAAAAAAATTATTAAAATTATTTCGACAAGATTTTTCATGAGCCAATTTAGGTTACATATTAATCCTATTTTTAATTAGACATGAATGAATTGAAATGGATTGAGCTAATAAATAGGCGGGTCAATAACCCGTCCAAATTTAAACGAATTGAACGGGTTGAATTTGATTTTACCTCCCCTAATATATGTTAATGAACATTTCGCTCAAGCTTGAACCAAATTGTAATATTCCCCATCCTGCCGATTTTAAGTGATGTTTTAGTTTTTCCATTTTGTTTCTAAGTGATATTTTAGATTACAAAGAAGATATAATAACGTTCTTCCAATTTTATCATTCTTTAAATAAAGAAAGTTTTGCTAAAAAATTACTATACATTTTTTTCAAGATATTTATTTATTATGGGTAAGTCAATAAAAACATTTTTTTTGATTTTTTTAAAAACAAGTAATTTCTTAAATGGTGTCACATCTTGTGACCAAACTAAAAATATCACTTGTTTATTTACTGCAGAAACGAAAAATAATACTAATAATAACAAAAAAAGGCTCAGGTACAAGTAGTTGTTAATACACAATTATGGAGGAACCTATTTCTATAGTTCTCTATATTTTCAGTGACCCACCAACCCTACACCATGCATGCATAATGTCATTGGGCTTTCACCTTCATCGATATTCTACATTTTTATTTTTTTAATCGGTTAAAAAAGAAAAAAAGGGGGATATTTTAAAATTTTGAAATAATTAATGTTATATTTTTCATTTTTGTTAGTCATGAAAAATTTTATAACCTCAGAATTGTTATGACATATTTAAGGTCATATATTTCAAATGTTTTATAGCTACGTAAATATTTTTCTTGAAAAAATTCACAATATTTGTCCTTCGGGTTTAGCACTTTATGATTATCTGCTCACTATGCAATAACTCACAAATCACACAAAAATTGTAGATTGCATTAGATAAGCCTCATGCAATGAGCTCATGACTGAGTAGTAGATGGAGGATGATTTCGATCTCTGGAGGAGACCCACCTCTCAACCACACATCCACATAAATATTGTGATATGTTAAAAAAATGTACAAATTGAGCAGAGATTCGATCATCACACTCATTACGCAAAACATATCTTCTGCTAGCTGATCATTGTACGAAGTTAGCGGAAATCGAGTATTTTTGTTTGTTCCTTTTGAGCTAAGATTAGTACTATATGAAACATGCCATAATTTACGTTTATCTGGACGAATCATAATTGGTCCCACCAATTTGTTTACAAGATTATGACATGCCCAAATTAAGGATCAGTGTTGGTTTTTTCGTTTTTTTTTTTTTTGAGTAGGGTCATTACGAAACTTCGTTTCCACATGACTCCACAAACATATTGATGATGACTTCTTAATAGATGGGTCTATTTTTCATCTACCCTAAGGTGTATTATTTGATGTAATAGTACAATTTGAAATACTTCATGGGAACATTCTCTGCCCACCATATGCATAATTGCATGTGGAATTATGCAACCTATCCTACTAGGAAAGTTAATAATTCATCAAAGTTCAAACAGTACGTATATTCAGTGACATGCGCATTCAAAGTCTCTATCTCATAAATGAAACAATGAGATTTTGACTCAGGTTTAATTTCCAGCGGAAAAGTGTTTCTTCTTTTGTGAACATTAAGGAAACATGCGCTTCCTACTTGTTAACTATATAATTTTAATGCAATATTTGAGCATCAAGTCTTTCGCATATGAATGTTTTAACTTATTTATGTTATTGTATGCATTACATATTTGTTAAATTTTCAAATATATATATAAGTTTTTCCCAAACCGGTACTGCATATTTGTATTCTCCTGGTGGATTGCGTTGAGACGTAGTATTTTACAATAATCCGTCTGCCTAGGTTAATAATGAATGATTTTAACCACTTCAATAGCAACTTTAAAGGAAAGAAATATATTTAAGCTCAAACAGAGTCGATCATACGTAATTCAGAAAATTTTTAATTACTACGACTACTAATACCAACAAAATCTTAGAGTTTGAGAGACAAATCCAGCTTCTTCAAATCATCTTGAGAACTAACCACTGTTGGAAACTTGTTCATGTAACCGAAATTTAGTCTAGCAGCATCGTCACCGAACGATGTTCGATGACTTTCAGGGCGACCTATCACCGGAAACTGATCCAGCCGCCTTCTCGACCGCATCCCAGCTGAATGTGTATTATATAATAAGGGTGAAATTGCGGGTGCCGTGAAGGTGTTCGACGAAATGTTTGGCTTATGAATCATGGAGTGGGCTTCAATGCCAAGAGACCTATGCATAATAGGAACTGAAGCTATACTCTGCTTTCTCTTCGCCATTGTAATTCTCTCCATTTTATGTGCGTTTTGATGGCCGCCAAGTGCTTGTGAACTGTAAAAATTTCTGTAGCAATAGTTACAGGAAAAAACCTGGTGCTCTGTTTCATCATCCTCCGAAGAGCTTATCGTGTGACAAGTATGATCACTGGTTTTGATTATTTGATCATCTGTAGGCTTCAATTCCCAGTTACAGAGGAGGCTTAGATCTAGAATGAGCCCATCGTTTTCCTGTTTATCATCTTGTTGTCGTGGCGCTGATTGATTTTGGGAGTCCATTTCCTTGTAGTGCTATTTTAGGGAATTAGGTAGGGGGAATTATAGGAAACGGTGGTTCAACTTTGAAAGGAAGTTACATGCATGTGGCATGATGATTTGATGTGGGAAACTTCATGTGGAGGTGGGGACTATCTGTTGGATTTTCAGCTTGGGTCGTGAGTCGTCCATGTGGACGTACAGAAAAAGATATATGAATGTGTATTGATAAGAAAGTTAGAGCTGTAGTTACATGGGCTTATGGAAGAGGACACGCTGATAATGAAAAGCAGAAAATTATCTTGAATTATGCTTTAGAGAATTAATATTAATGATGCATAGTTTTATCTTAGATCAAAGCAGTAGTATAATATTGATACACCCTTTGTTCGTAATTTATTGTCCACTTTTGAATTGATATATCTATTAAGAAAACAATGATTGACATAGTGAGTTTAACATTTCATCTCAATTAATTATGAAGTGTAAGAATTAAAAACTTAAGATTTTTAAGAAGTTCTACATTTTTCAAAGTAATTAATTAAGGATATAATAGATAAAAAATATTATTCTTTCTTGATTTGTCAAAATAAACAAATAATTAGAGACAATTAAAAAAGAAAAAATTGACAAGTACTTAACTAGGAACATAGTTATATTCCTCAAAGTTGGAATAAATTAATATTATATTCCCTCTTATTAAACATTTTCAACTCTAAAAAGGAATAAAAGGGAAGAACGAGGCTCAAGAGTCAAGAATCTATATTCATGGAATTGGACTATTGTGCATGTGTAACCATCTTGCATGATATTGTTGTGTTACATTCTACTATTCAAACCAAAAATTGTAGCTGCCCCCACTTTCTCTTTCTTTTGTCTTGTCAACATACACAATGTAGTGCTGGCAAATTCTAATTCAAATTTGTTTTGACTTGTTCAATCTGCCCATGACCAACTTGTATTCAAACCCTCGAGCCGTTCTTAAACATAAGTTGATAAGTTTTAAATATTATATAAAAATTATTCATGTATTAATTTTTTGTGGTGTTTGATTTTTTTTTTTGAAATTCTACATAATTAATATCTACATAACTTATGAGAAAATCTGTGTATAAGTTAAGGAAGATAGAAGGTGGAATAAGTAATGTGGTATTAGTTATACATGTATTAAAAAGATAAATTACACATTTATCCCTATTAATATATTTTTAAATCTTTTTTATTGAAAACTTTACATAACTGTTCTATTTTCACAACTATTTTTGTTTCTTATTTCTTTTTGTATATAAACGACTTTTATTTGTTTTCACTTAAAATCAAATATAAATATTTATGAATAGGAATGTATAATTTTGATAGCGCATATGCTAATTATATATATATATATATATATTCGCATTATATATTACAAAATATATCCACATATTTAATTATCATGTATTATTTTTTTTATTTAGAATGTGAATTTATATATAATTTATATATTTGGTATACTTAAAATGTAAAAACAACGCATGCATCATATTGATAGAAATTTACATTATATAAAATAGGATAGTATAATGTACTTGAAATATATCAATAGTATTTTATTTTTATAAGCTTTAAACGTCAAAAAAATAAAGAGAAAAAAAACACATAATTCCTAGTTAAGTATAGACAAAACTCCTTCCTTTATCTTTTTTTGAGGGAAAATTTATACTATTTGCTTACTTATTTTATTTGTAAATAATATACAGTGGCGGATCTATGAAGGGCTGTGGGGGTGCGTGACGGAAACTCTATATATACATAGGTATATATATAATATTTATATAAATATAAAGCGTGCCACCCACAGAACAAAATTGGCTTGTGGTGCCATGGTAGGAGGGCAACTTTAGAAGGTTGAGGTTGCGGGTTCGAATCCCATTTGGCACCCACGGACTCTTAATCCTGGATCCGCCACTGATAATATATATTAATTTATATTAAAATCAATATTCCATACTTAATAATTCATGTAATGTAATCTCTACCTAACTAAATAACACCTACATAACTAATACTCACATAATTAATACCCACATAACTAAACCCTGCATAACTAAACCATGCATAATTAATACATGCTTAACTAAACTCTGCATAACTAATACCTGTATAACTCTAACCAGTAACCTAACGGCCCCTCACGTGTTATTCTATCGGTTCTTATTTATATGTTGTCTTTATTAAAAATATATGATTTTTACTATTCGTTATTTTATAAAATCAATGCATAAATGACACTATTTTAATTATTTTATCCTTGAGAGTTATTAGCCTTGAAAGTATGAATTTGACCAACATATAAAAAATAATTATGATTTAATTAACGTTAATTGGTTAAGTAATTAATTAAAATAAATTAAATTAATTTATGTTCATTTATTGAGAACTTGACTTCCAGAGAATACAATGGTAAACTTAGATAGATTCTTAAAAACGTGAAATCTAAAGTAGGGAATAATATATGTTCTTAATTAACTACTTTAGTTACTATGTAATTATTACTTTCACGATATATGTATGTTTGTTGTATTACGTACGAAAATATTTGGAGAAGACAAATGGCCGACAATTAGGTGGGTATATGTGATGAAAAAGGGACCCCGCAATGTGTGAATTAAGTTTTATTTGGCACTTGGGATAACAATTTCTAAATTCGCATTTAGTTTTGAGTATTAATCGAGATTATTTTATTTTAATTTTTATAATAGAATGGCGAGATTGGTTATTTCGTATAAAATATAAGAAAATTACTAGTTCTATAATATATCCTTGTCTCTCTCATGATCTCATCTCGCATATCAAACTATCGCTATTGTAGTGTCGGGGTGTTCAGTTGGACATCCTTCGTAAAAAAATTACAATATATATATTGGTCAAATCTTATTATATATATATATAAGTTATTTTGGACACCCTTACAACCAATAGATTCTGGGTAGCGCAATGACAATGCGTTGCTCAAAACTTACACGATGCCCATATTTGAATTAATGTGTCCACGCATTTTTTAAACCTAAAAACAAAAATGAATTTACTATCTAAAGTTTGAACACTCTTCTTGAAATTTTTAGCTATGCCACTGATCCTATGACACTAGATAATTCATAAAAAAATAAAAATAACATGATCCTATATTAGTTTTTGTCGAATGCACAAGTAAATTATAAAGCAAGTCTGTGTCAAGAGTGGGCTTCCTTAGTCTAATCATAGCATATATTGGATTAGTACTCTTATAATAAGTACTCTAACACTTATTTTTTATGAGAGTTTTGCTTTCTTTTTTTTAGCATGTGCTCAACATTTTTTTAGCATCTTGATAAGATGTGAACATTTGACCAACCATATAATTTTGAGGAGTTTCTTTCAATGACTCTTGAATTGCTAGTTTTTCAGCAGTTTTGGTCATCTCTAATGCACCAAACATTTGACGTTTAAAAATGACGTTGCGAATTTTGAATTTGTGTAATTAGTTCCCCAATCTATCTATCGTGCAATTAATTTTCTTTCATTAACTAAATTCTTACAAAAGAAACTCATGAACAAATAGTTAGCGCCTTGGATAGATACTTTGCAAATAAATGGAGAAAACATTTGGGCCTGTGGTGTTTGGCCCAATAGGTTCTTACCAATTTCACATTTGCACATTTTACCCTACTTTGAGTTGGTTTTTAATATATGATTTTTATAACAAACAACTTTTTTCGCAAAACATGAGTGTTAATGTTTGTAACAATGCCACAAATTATGTTAGGACATGACTTCAAAACTTATGTCCCATCATGCATAGGTTTGATTGCTAGCTAGAAAGAAATTAAAGATCAATCCACTTAAAGAACAACAATTAAAAATCAGTCCATTTGAAGGGAAAAACATGCAATCTTACCATTTCATAATCATGTGGCGTCGGTCGTGGGAGATTGCACAAATAACCGATTTCAAGATCCCTATTTAAAGAATAGTTAAGATTGATGGAAAAAAAAGGTTAATCATCTTAGAATTACCTTTAACTATCTAGAGTTGAATTGTAAATTTAAAGTTTCAAACTTCAGGTTTGAAATGAAACTTTGCCAAATCCTAAACTTAAGACATTGAATTCAGTTCAACTCAAACATTTGGTATGAAAGTCTAACTTCATATTTGAGGGTTTGAGTTGACTTGAATGATTGAAGTTCAACCACATATATATAGTTGAAGTAAGAAGTTCAACCATTTTTGCTTTACTTCAATTATTCTGAGATCGAAATTCAGTCGTTTTTTTTCGAGTTCCGATTAAATTTTTTAGTCGAACTTTAGTCATATGTATCTTTAGTTCAGCCATGTTTACTTGCTTTTAACCATTTCTATTCAGAGTTTATGTACATATAGATGATGTTCAAACAAAAATGATTGAAATTCAACCATTTTTGCCTAAAGTTTTACTCATGTAATTTTAATTTTTTTTGGTATGAAGTTTAGTTTTATCAAACCTAACTTCAGACGCCACATATTCAAAATGGATACTAATAAAATAGAGGTATCAAAACGGGCTGCCCATGGAATAGTTTGACCTTATGGACTCCTATTCCAATTTCCAAAGGCCCAATAATAAAAATTTGTCTCCAGCAACCCAAATTGAAATCCAAAACCCTATTAAAACCTTCGTCAGCTCGACCTCCACGCTCCTCTGAATCTTTCCGGTGAACTCCTCGCCGTCACTTTCGCCGGCGTAATTGATATGTAAGCTTCATTCTCTATTTGCCACTTTCTCTGTATATATTTCGCTCTCTCTCCAAATTTTAAATCTTTCATGAGATCAAAAACCTTAACTTTTTCCTGGAATTTTAATGTTAAAACGGAAATCATACTGTTAATAGACTAATGTGTTCCCCATGTGATAATGGCTTTAAAGATTGGCTGGTGTACTGTAGTAGTATTGAGCTCATGTCTACATAAAAAAATGCATTTTTTGTTGGTAAAATTATGTGATAAGAGGAGGACTGTAGTGGGCTTGAAAGAGCAGCATGGTTTCTAACTTTGCTTATTGCTTCTCTCAGAGATAGTGTTGCTGATTATGGCGGATGTGGTGCCACAGCCTCTGAATTATATACCAGAAGTGATTCTGAAGAAGAGGAAGAACAATGAAGAATGGGCAATCAGAAGAAAACTCCAGCTGGAACAGAAAGTCAGAAAGCTCAAATCTGATAGTTTTGTCATCAAGAAGCCCGAGCAGTTTATTCGAGAGTATAGAGATAAGGTATTTGATTAACTAAAGTTGTTGTTTAAATTGCATCAATGGTTACTTTGTTCGAGTGTATGATCTTTCTTCACATTTTTTTTTATAGTATAAAAGGTGAATTTTGAACTTCTAATAAGTCCTATTCCTTCTGAGGACACTGGTTAATTCTTCTTAGAAAAATTGGTCATGTGCTATCCCTAGCTATTGCCTTCAACTTCTTTTTCCTTTTTTTTTTTTTTTCTATCCAATTAGCTTCAGCATTTGCTGTCCCTTCTCAATGAGTGTATATTTTATTTGTTCTCTATCCCCATTTGATTCCTTTTTCGGGTACTCTGCTATAGTTAAATGACATCGATAAGTCATTTGATGCATATGCTTTAGGTATGATATATACTTTAGTTAACCTATCCTTAATTTGGTGTCTGTGGCAAAGACTAATCCCAAGCTTCCAAGAGTGTAGACTAGTTGTCAATGAAGTGAGCAAGAGCCATGAGGCTTCAAGTTCAAATCTTAGTGGAGTCAAAAGATACTAGATGAGTTTTTCTCATCTGCACAAAGCCTTGGTCACCAGAGTTATGCGGTACCTTATGCTGGTGAGATGTAGCAGGTACCAGCCCAAACGCCACTGTCATTAAAAAAAATACTAATCTCAACTTGCCTTTCTATTTGACCGTGACTATTCAGCAAGTAATGTGAGTTGGGCAGGCAAAAACCTCTCTGTTGATATTGATATTCTACATTCCGAATCAATAAGACACAACAATATCTGTGCTTCTATAAAGTACAACATTGTCCTTGGCAAGTTGTAAACTATAGAAGCAAAACATAAAACCTTCTTGGAGCAAACAAAGATGCTATAAGCAACACATAGTCTTTAAGTGTGAAGTTTGAGGAGCATGAGCGAAAGAACCTTTTCTTATGGGCTACAGGCAAATCTTTCCAATTTTTGGGGGGCATATACTAGTGAGGAAAAGTAAAAGTGTTGTACCCATCAGTGAAACAAACTCTCAAACAACAAGTTTTTAGGATATTATTGCAATATTTGAGCACAAAGTTTGCATGTGGCTAGTGGCTACTAAATTTCACTTTTCAAAAGACAAAAAGGTCCTGCCTTAGTTTATATCTAATCAAATTGCCTCTTACTAAACAAAATTGAACATTCTGAATGACACCAACATTGTATTGTTGCGTTTCAAGCCCAAGTCATGAAGATTGTTTGTTGTATATTGTACTTCAATCGTGTGTAGATTGCCTAAGATCTTATTTGTTTTGTTTCATTCAGGAGATGGACCTTGTCCAAATGAAACAAAGGGGAAAAAGAAGAGCCAAGGGAGCACTGACTACGTCAGATTCCAAACTTCTATTTGTGATACGCATTGGAGGGTAAGTTCATTATTTTGTTATCACAGTTATACTCTTTTGGTTGGTTTGGCCTGCCTTAGGATCCTAATATTGTGATTCACTGCAGGAAAAGTGATATGCATCCAAGAACAAGGAAGGCTTTATACTCTTTGCGGTTGCGAAAAATCTTCAGTGGGGTCTTTGTAAAGGCAAATGAAAGAACAGTGGAGATTCTACAAAAGGTGGAGCCTTTTGTCACATATGGGTATGTATACTTAATTTATGATTGCTGCAATGGTGTTCGCTCAGTTCATCTCCTTACTGGATATCCTTGAATTACACTTACCTCTTATCAATTAATACCAGACCTTATGCTTGCTAGGAGGAATGACCTTTTCAATGTTTTTTCCTAATTTCACCTTGGTCATATTTACTACTTCATGTAACTTGATGATCTGCACCAGTAACTAAGTAGGGACCAGAACATAAGTTCAATTTATTTCCAAAAAATGCCCCCTCCATCTTCTGAAGGGGCTAATCACGTGGTTTATGTTGCATGATTTAGGCTCCACTCGAAAGTCTTTAACTTCTTATATATGTCTCTTAAGCATTGGGTTATGATTTTAATTCTCTGTGGTTAAAATGCATATTGCTTCAGTATAATACATATCCTAATTGGAAACCCATGCATGCCGTGCTAGCATTAGTTGTTAACGAGCAAATTTCTAGTAAATACTGTGAATACAAGGTGGAACAAAATACAACAAGCGTCAATTTTAATGATTTAATAAAATAAAGTTATTTTGCCATAGAGGAAGATGCTGTGGGAACTATACTCGTATGTTTCTGTAATTCGTGCTATTGTTGTGAGTACCATCTTTTTTGAGGAAGACATTAAATTACCTCCATCATTTCTTATTTTCTCATGGCCAACTATCCTAACTTCTATCCAGGTTAGAGCAGTCTTTGTTAGAACAAAAATACTCAAGAAACTGATTTGAAGAATAAAAATAGAGTGAACTTATAAAATTCCAGCTATGTATTAATTTGCATAAGATCTGAATTTATACAAGGAAAAACCTAACCATCTCCTATCTAGTTGCCACTTACAAAGTGGATGTTAAAACTAAATAAGAACATGTGCCACTAACAACCATAAAAGGGGCCACTAACAGCCATTAAAGGGGCCACTAACTTCAGAAAGTTGAGCAACTAAAGTTGACTAAGTCTAGCTAGAAACTAGGAAGCACTAAACTGAAATAAGTAAAAAACAGTAAAAATAATAAGCTTGGAAAAAATGCCAATTGTCTAACACTCCTCCTTGGCATTTTTGTGGCAAACACCAATTCGTTGCCTCAGATCTTCAAACCTTTCCTTTGGCAATGACTTAGTGAAAATGTCAGCTAGCTGGTTCTCAGATGAACAATGAACAAGCAACACTTCATTAGATTGTTGGACTTCTCTAATAAAATGAAACTTGATCTTGATATGCTTAGTTCGACCATGAAACACTGGATTTTTTGAGATTGAATCTGTTGAACTGTTGTCACACATGATCTTGGTAGCTTCTGTTTGTTCATGGCCCAAGTCCTTCAACATCTTCCTTAGCCAAATAGCTTGATTCACAGCAGATGCAACAGCTATGTACTCAGCTTCTGCTGTTGATTGAGCTGTAGTTTCTTGTTTCCTAGAGCTCCAACTAAAACAACTTGTCCCCAAACAAAAAAGATATCCAGAGGTGCTTCTGGAATTATCAACTCCGCCACCCCAATCACTATCAGAGTACCCGATCAAGTTCATAGTTACTTTGGCAGATGTTGGGAAAAAAGTTCCAAACTTGCTGGTTCCTTTAATATACATCAACACTCTTTAAGCCGTTGTGAAGTGTGTGTCTCTAGGCGAATGCATGAACCTAGAGAGCAAACTTACAACAAATAGAATGTCAGGTCTGCTTGCGGTTAGATATAGAAGACTGCCAATTAAGCTTCTATACATACTATCATCCACTTTTTCGGAATCCTCATCCTTGCCAAGCTTCACACCAGTAGAGATTGGAGTACTCACAGGTTTGCAGTCTTGCATTTTGAACCTGTTTAGAATATCCGAAATGTATTTCTGCTGGCATATGAAAATTCCATCACTGGATTGCAACACTTCCATGCCAAGAAAGTACTTCATGACTCCAAGATCAGTCATTTCAAAGATTTTCTCCATTTCATCCTTGAACCTTTGGATTAGTTCAATTTTGCTTCCTGTCACAAGCATGTCATCCACATAAATTGAGACAATTAAGGACTCACCTGCAGTGACTTTCACATACAGAGTAGCTTCACTTTGACTTCTACTAAAGCCAAGTTGGATGAGATGATTGTCCATCCTCTCATACCATGCCCTTGGGGATTGTTTTAGGCCATACGAGGCCTTCGTTAAGAGATAAACTTGATCCTCTTTTCCAGGAATTGAGAAACCATCAGGTTGCTCTACATAGATCTCTTCAGCAAGCAAACCATTCAAAAAAGCCGATTTGACATCAAGTTGATGAATCTGCCAGGAACTATGAGATGCAAATGAAAGAATAAGCTTGATTGTGTCATACCTTGCTACAGGAGCAAATGTTTCCTGCTAATCCACACCATATTGTTGTGCGTATCCCTTCACCACCAATCTAGCCTTATGTTTGCAAATTGTTCCATCAGGATTGAGTTTTGTCTTGAATATCCATTTTACACCAATCACCTCGCGATTTCTAGGTCTGTCAACAAGCTGCCAGGTTCCGTTCTTCTCGATCATGTCTAGTTCATCTTGCATAGCTCTCCTCCATGCCTGAGAGTCTTGTGCTTCAGCATAGCTTGTTGGTTCAGAGGTAACCAAGTTACACCGCTGATAGATATCTTTCAAGGATCGAGTTCCCCTCACTGGTACATCATCCACTAGTTCATCTTCTGAAAGTTGAGGCTGCTCTTTTGAAAATAAATTAGAATAAGAGGTCTTCTTATTTTTCCAATCCAACCAGCTGTTTCATCAAACTTCACTTCTCGGCTGAGAATTAGTTTTTCTGATTTCAAACAGAAAATCCTGTAACCTTTGGATGAACTATAGCCCATAAATATGCCTTTATGAGCCCTGTTGTCCAGCTTAGTCCTCTTTATTTCTAGAACTCGATAATAACATATACACCCAAAGATTCTGAGAAGGTGTTGAGAAGGTGTACTGATGGTTTGTTCCCACACCAAGCTTCATATGGAGTCATGTCCTGCAAGGCCTTAGTAGGCAATCTGTTCAGCAAATATACAGAGGTATTAACTGCCTCCGCCCAAAACTGATTTGGGATCTTTCTTTCGAGCAAAAGACATCTGGCCATCTCCATTACTGTCATGTTCTTCCTTTCAGACACGCCATTTTGTTATGGAGTGTATGGTAATGTCAATTGACGTTCAATACCTGTGCTATTACAAAACTCCACAAATTGAGAAGTATATTCTCCTCCATTGTCAAACCTTAAAGCCTTAATACTAAGATTACATTGATTTTCTACTAAAGCTTTAAATTGTTTAAAAACATCAAAGACTTCACTCTTCAGTCTAATGAAATAAACCCAACACATTCTGATGTAGTCATCAATAAAGAGGAGAAAGTATTTGTTACCACTCAATGGATCTGTTTTCATTGGGCCGCAAACATCCGTATGAATGAGATGAAGTTTCTGGTTGGCTCTCCATACTTGATTTGCTTGAAATGGCAATTTTGTTTGCTTTCCCTGTTGGCAAGTTTCACAAACTTGAGCATTAGAAAGAAATTTAGGCATATTTTCCACTAGCTCCTTCTTTTTCATCTCTGCGATGCTTCTCAGATTGAAGTGACCAAACCTTTTGTGCCATAGGTTTGTACATGTTTGTGAAGTAATAGTGTAAGCCTGCTCAGTTATTTTCTCCCAATCAACTGA
>JAJOOH010072524.1:0-11920 GCA_029582605.1 Solanum gracilifrons
TATTAGGGAACTATGTATTCCCAAAGGAGTTTTAAAGAAATGTCTTTACATTTAAACAAGGTTGGAAACTGAGATTTCCAAAGAGCCTTCGGGATAGTATTTTTTTGAGTAATTATCTCATATCAGCAGGAAGAAATATGTTTTAAAAACATAAGAGCCAGTACATTTATGGGAGTAGTATCGAGCACCGAATTGGGGAAGCGTTCAAAGAACCCACAACCCCCATAGAACCATGTTAGCCACCATGGGTAGAAAAGGATCATACTCTTTAGATGAATCCTTTTCATATTAGACTAGTGGATCCATTAGGCAGTTCAGGTCTTATACCTTTGGCCGGGTATAGGTTGCTCTGGCAGCGTGAGGTCGATCGCTGTATCATCACTATAGCTCTTATGTGATGGTTGTCGGTTAGAGAAACTCCACAGCAGTTATTGTATTTTTATACACAGAAATTATTGTATTTTATATACATCAGTTCAATTGTATTTCTATATACATCTCAGTTCAATTATTGTATCCTTGTATATACACATAATTTATAGCATGTTTTAACAGTCTTTCTTTATATCGCACTTGTTTTAAATTGCCTTATATTGAAAGAAGTCAGTCAAGTTGAGTTGAGTTGAGCAAGGTAAACTTTTCAGTTTCTTCCAAATTTCCTTCTAGCCTATGTTGCTTAGTTTTCCAGCTCGCATACTCGTACATTCCATGTACTGATGTCAGTTGGCCTGCATCGTCTTATGATGCAGATACAGATACCCCGGATCAGCATCCTGCACGTCGTTGATCCAACTGAGCCCTCCAGAGTCAGCGGTGAGCCTCCTTGCATTTTAGAGGACTCAATTATTTTGTGTTCTTAGTTTTTGTTTTATTAGGATGTTGCGGGGTTTGTCCCAACATTCATCTCAGTATATTAGAGGCTTCATAGACAGTCAGTCAGTTAGTTTTGAGTCTCTCATCTATGTTTATATGTAAATATTCTAATTTGAGATTCGAGTTGCCTTTGTGGCCAGATTTTATAAGTTAAGTTGTTTTGTAAACTTGCATTGCATTAAGTTATTCTATTGAGTTAGGTTTCCGCTGAGCTAAGAAAGCCAGGCCAAGGGTTCGCTTGGGGCCAGAAATGGTCTCTGGGTGTCGGTCCCGCCCAGGGTGTAGGCTCGGGCGTGACATGTACAAACGTACTTATTTTTTACTTGTAATTCTAGTTATAATTAAGAATGAATACAACAGGCTCCACTTCAAATAATTGGGCATTACATTAAATTTTCACACAAAATTACTACAAATTATAAAGTTTTGAGAAGGTAGGTAGAAAGTATGTACTTTGTCTCGAATGCTACTGGACAACTTTCTACTCGTCGCAACTTGATCAATCTCTTGAGTAATGAGATATTTTCTTAATTCATTTTATTATTTCAAATCTTAACATGAAATCATGATAGAGATGATTTAATGCAAACAATAGAAAAGGCATATAATGTATATCCACATTATACAAAATTTCAAATTAGTTATTGTATGGATATTAAATTAAGAATATCACTTATAGGTTCATATAGGATTTAGAAAAGACACTTATTCATTAAGTATGAATGTATAAAAAATCAAACAATATATGATCTATAAATGCTAATGTAGATTACTACAATCTATTAAATCTCAAATATGAAAACAAAATCACAAAAAAATCAAACAATAGAGTTTAAAAGACGAAAAATCTGAAATACATAAAAGAGGGAAATTTCATTAAATACTTGGTGAATATGAAAACCTCACAAAAAAAATGAAACAATACTATTTAAATACGGAAAATCCTAAATACAAAATACTTTGTGATATGAAACAAAATCACAAGAAATCTCACAAAATACTTGTTTACTTCGAATTTACCTTTATCAATGGTTGAAAAGTCTTTTGAATTAACTGTGAGATTTCTTGAACAAAGTGTAGGAAATTAGAAGAGTTGATTTTCTTGAACAAGGAAAGGAGATAACAATGATGAAAAAGGAAAGAGAGAAAAGAGCAATTTGGGGTAAGTGAGTAATGGTGGTATTTTATTTTTTATATTTTACGGGATGATGGAGTAAAAAAAGGGACTAATTTGAGTTTGATTTGAGAAATAAAAGGAAAAAAATTAATTATATTAGGATACAATTTATTTTCTAAAATATTGACATATTGATATTTTTAATAATTATTTTAAAGCGTAGATATTTTTAATAATTATGTTAGGGATTGTGACTAGCTTGCTAAGTTTTCCAAAAAATAAAGAGAGAAATTTGGTCCCAGGTCCGATTTTTTGTCCGCCTGAACTAGTACTTGGACCTAATTTCGTTTTTGGGTCTTTGTCCCACTTTCCCTGTCCTAAAAAAAAGAACTAAAATGTCCAAAAAGTTGGGCTTTGGCTCAAATCCATGGCCTAAACTAATCATAAAAGGCTGACTTTTTTATTGGGCTTTAGGCCCAAATCTTCACCTGTCCTAGACTAGCAAGATAATAATAAGTGTAACTTACAAAAATAGCTATAATTTTAGGGTTATTATATTGCAATAGCTATAAGTATCATATTTTAAAAAAATAGCTACACTTTGTGTTACAAAATGGCTATATCCATATATATGTGTTTTTTCTTTTAAAACAAAAATACATTCTAATTAATTTCCACTAAATAAGGTAAATTAGTTAATGTAACTGACAAGGCTTTTTTCCATCCCTTAAACCCACAAATTTGGCACTTTAAATATGTAACTGACCACTACCTTTTATGATTCTTATCAGTTTAAAAATAAAAATTATGTTTGCTCTTTCTTCTTCAATTGACACCTAAGAAAAATACAATTCAATGGCTACCATCACAGTTTTGATCCGGCATTCCGGAAAATGGAGCGAAGAGAATTGCTATGTAGAATATAGCATTGACGGGATATTGTTGAAGGAATATGCTTCATATTCTGATTTATGGCAATATGTATATTAATGAAAGGTTAATTTTTTGTGAGAAAAATAATATTTCTAGTATTCAGTTGATTATGTATTCATTTATTTAAGTATTTAATGTATAGATGAAATTACGTATTGATTCTAGGTTGTCCCGTCAACTGATTACATTTATTCAGTAAGTGATGAAGGGAAGACTTATATCGTATATTTGGAAAAGAAGACTTGCAGTTGCAATAGGTTTCAAGTTGACGGAATATCGTGTGCACATGCGTGGAGGGTGTTGAAAAAAAAATATTCTTCCAGATGAATATTGTTCAGAGATTTACAAGCCAGAAACAATATTGAAAACATATGAAGTGCATGTGTATCCTCTCCCTGACAAAAGTGAATGGAATATACCTGAACACATTGCTACTGAAGGTGTGTTGCCACCAAAATACAAGTGACCTCCGGGAAGGCCAAAGAAGCAATGGGAGAAGTCATTTAGCGAGTTGAGTAAAAGGAAGGGTACAAATTCTTGTAGTACATGTGGACAACGTGGTCATAATAGGCAGTTCATGTCAAACTGCAACACGGAATGCATAGGACCTAATACATCCCACTATTGAAGTGTTCTTTTACTTAATTATCGTTATGTAGAATAAATGAATAAAAAAATTCTTATTTGCCTTTTGAAATATTTGTTTCTTTGTTTACTTGCTTAAATTATAAATTAACTTGAATATTATCTCAATACTCAATTTGATACTATTAATATGTATTGACACACCCAAACTACTGATAATACGTGAATATAGTTATACTTGATAATATGTTGGTGAATACATACATAAAACAGTTATACTAATGAAAATTTTGATTAATATAACACACAACCTATAAAAATAGAAAAGGAACAATGTTCTTTGTATACGCTTACATATTACTTACTTTAAAAACATATAATAATGTAATTACTACCAACAATTATTGCATGTTTATCACTTTTAAGAATGTAAGTATCCAAATTTCTTTAAGCAATAACTGACAATAAATGAATATAGTAATACTTGTGTATATTTTGATATGAAAAAAACTCCAGCATACATTTATACTATTGAATATGTTGATAAAAAAGAAAACACAGATGAACAAATTGATTACCAAAAGTAGATATCCAAGTGTATATGTGAACTGTACATTTATACAAACATACATCCATCTCTTTCTACCATTACATTGAATGCCATAACTCCAACAAAAAATTTAACAAAGTAGCTATCAAAACAGTAAAGCAACATGATCATATATATATATAGAAGAGTTGATAATGTTTGACAAAAAACAAAAATATTAGTTTTAACCATAAGCATTAAATAGAAGTTCAAAATGATAACTAGGATAAGAAACTAATCGATCCTAACAAGTTGACTATTATCGATTCTTGTGGGTGGCCTGATCATTCTGGTGGTGCCTCATTCTCGCTAATAGCACCTTCTTCCATCTTCTTCGATGTATATTCCCACAATAGTGTGCCGTATCTGATGCAGTGTAACTTAGAATCAAGGTATTGAACTGGAATACCTTCACCCTCACTTAGGTACTCTGCAAATGCTAGCAAATATATCCCACAATCCCTGATAAATGAGGAAAATACATTACTTATTAAATAGGATACTGTTTTTAAAAATATATGTATTAAGAGAATGACAATATTTACTACAGTCATCTTCAAAAAACAGAATGACAACATAACTCTAAATACACTAGAAGGTATTCAAAAATGTAAAGGTATTCAAATACAATAGAACGTATGCAAAGTGTAATGGTATGCGATTTTTGATGGGCAAAGAGTCTGTGATTTTGTGGATCCTACTAGGAGATGAAGTTGATTTAGGAGTAATAGAATTGATTTGAGGATAAAGATTTTGAATTAGGGATAATCAAAGAAGGCTGAAAAAGTGGGAATAGGAAAGAGAAAGCGTGAAAAGTGGGAAAAAGTAAATTTTATGGGTGTGAAATGTATTTTGCTATTTATTAATTAAATATATCCATAAACTATAAATAAAGTATAGTGTAGCTATATTATTTTAATATAATATATAGTTTGACATTTTCTGTAGTTTTTCCTAATAATAATTAAAAGGGAAAACTACATAATTAGACATAATTAACTACCATATATATACATATTTTACCAATAATTTAGAAATATTATTCATAATACCACTTTGTAATAATTATACCATATATTTTAAAAAGTTAAATCAGATACACATCTCTTAAATATGGTATTGAATAATTATCTTAAAATTTAAACTTCTTAATTAAAGGTGCATTAACAATTCAACCTTCCTCAATCTCCTTTGCCAACAATAACTCACTTTCACCTCCAAAGTCCTCCACCATATTTTCTTTCTTCTTTCATCCTCTCAACTCATAATTTCTTCCGAATATCTATGAAAAACGAGTTTTGTTTCATTAACAAATATATTTATCTCTCATCCACCTCCCCCAATATTCTCCGCCAATAGTATCTCCCTCCCACCCCATGTTAAAATTGCACGTTCTTAACATGCCATTAAATTAAAGCAGCCACTCATGTTGCAAATCATACTACTTGTAATTTGTCTTCTTTCTTTCTTTCCTCCATTTTTACTACTTCTTTTGGCTCCTTGTGCCCTAGATCAACTTGAATATTGGTGATTTTATTATTGTTTTTTACCCCATTTTTTATTATTTTTTCTATGAAGACTGAGGAAAGATGAAAAAGAGTATGAAAAAGTTTTGTAATGAGATGGTAGGTTGTATGTTTCATTCCGTTTATCTGAGATGATTATGTCATGTAGCTAGTTAGAATATTTCATGTATCTTATTTATTTATTAAATGTACATGTATTTTCTATTAAATATA
Organism: Solanum gracilifrons; assembly: GCA_029582605.1. Lineage (NCBI taxonomy): Eukaryota > Viridiplantae > Streptophyta > Magnoliopsida > Solanales > Solanaceae > Solanum > Solanum gracilifrons. Next base: position 5,837 of record JAJOOH010072524.1, read on the forward strand.
TATGAGTTGTTTTCTGTCATGTATCTGAGCATGTTATTTTATGTATATGAGATTTTTCTGTCGTGATCTAGTTTGTTTTCTTTTGTGTATCTGAGACGGTTCTGTCATTTATTTGATCATACTTCAACAAAATCGTTGTAGATCTTAATTTTATGAAACTACGACAATCACAAATTTATTGGATACATACTTCAGATACATAAACAAATTTCAAATACATCTATCTGAATATGCTACATGTAATAGGTACATAATTAATACATCTTAGCCACTAAGTATGTATCATATACACGCATATATATAGCAGATACACCTAAGGAAATTGGATGCATGAATCAAATAATACTTCAAATATATTAGTAAAAGACATGTATCCTGATCCAGTTAATTAATGATTTTGATTTATATAAGATTCTAAATCAAGGTTTGTATTTAGTTAAAAAACAACAATATAATTTTATCAGATTATTCAACAAAGTAACGAGTGCGAGAAACATGTTGTTCTCTAAACATGAAAATTGAAATTAAAAAATCTCGAAATTCAAAGAAAAAAATTTAAATTTCTGAAAATAATTTTTTTTTCACTTTTTTGTTGCTAAAAAATAAATGGAAGAAATTAAAATATTTTTGAATTTTTAGAAGTTGTTAAACACGATATATTTAAAATTTGTTAAAGGAGTGATTTCCTCCTTAAATTAAGCATTTTAGTTGAAATTAGAGTCCTTAATTAAACATGTATCCTGCTTTGTCAATTCCTCGGTTACATGTATCCGTCGAATTAAGATACATGTATCCAACTAACGAAAATGTGGTAGAGGAAGTAATATTCGAGATTACCGTGAATACGTGTAATTGGAACCTAAACTAGTGAAATTTATGTTGTTTACCTAAAGAATGACAGGGGCTTAGGCCCAAAATAACAAAATACAACTTCAAAATAAAGGATTGGCTTTTTACCCCAAATATGTCCCAATACACAGCATATACACTTGGTGTATATTGCTGGCTCCAATTCATGCATTCTTTAGTGTATACAACAATTTATACGAGCTCTCGGGACCTGTTCTTCGATTTTCGGGGACTTGTTCTTCGGTTTCACTTGACCCGGTTGACTCAATAAAGTAAAATTGGATCTTTATGGCCCAATCGAAATGCAAAGGGGAGGGGAAGTGTCCATAATGGACTCGGATGACACCACGTGCAACAAAACGATAGTAAGGATTAGTACCCGAAAATAATAGAGCAACAATATATCTAAAGCAAGTCATAGCAGCCCCTAAACCAATATAAAGCAAATAACTCGGTTGAACTTAAACAACATGAATCTAGATAACGGGATACAAATTCCAAAGACACTAAATACTCAAGTCATGCTAATGAGAAAATAACGACTATTTAAGCTACTGTTTTAACGCTTAAAAAAAACCACAGCAAACATATACTAACCAACTTATTTAATGAGAAGACATGCCAATAAAGGATGCTAACAACTAAAGCCAGATATTCAAATTCAGTCACATTATATGGAGCACCACAACTTAAAGAAGTAATTAGGAGAGTACATTGATTATTTCAAACAACAAATTAATATGATGGCCGGCAACAATACACATGAAAAACGAAAATTTATATATATATATATATGTATAAAAAAAAAAAAAAAATCCACATGCTTCCAAATAACTAAAAAAAATAAGAGAAACACGTAAACTATATTAAGATTTACCCTTTGATCGCTGTGTATTGGAAAGGACGCTGGGTTCTTTTGTGAACAGGATTTTGGGCTGGGTTGGGTTATTGAAAGAGTGGGCTGGGAGAAATTTGGAAATGGGCTGGAGGAAGAGTAAATTGGTTGGGATGGAAATTGTTGATAAGTTGGGCTGCTGAAGGGTTGTGCAAGGGCCCAAAATCTTGGTCTTAAGATGTGTTTGAAGAAAAAGGTTAGATTTGGCTATAATTGTAATAGAAATTAATTAACAATTTAGCCACATGGATTAAAGAGGTAACCAAAAAGAATTAATTTTAGAAGATTTGACTAGAATTCAAATAGGAAGAATTAATATAATTAATTTATGAGCTTCTTAATCTTAACCAAATAAAATAATTAACTTAAATTATAAACTAATTAACAAGAAGTTATAATCCCAACTTTGAACTAAACTAATTTTAATAAGTTATTTAACTAAAAATGAAATCTTTTGAGATGATTTTTGAGAATTCGTAAAATGGCATAATTAGACATAATTGTAAAAATGTAAGTAAGATCCAGTCTTTCATGTCTCCTACATTAAGTTCACGACTTATGACAAAAATCACATGTAAAACATTAAATTTCCTAAGCATGATATGCAATGTAAGTGGATTAAGAACTTCTAAAACATATAAATAGACAATCAAAGAATAAAAAATTCAACTTATTGTACGAACGATATGCTACATTGAGAGGTCACTGTTGCCACAACCTCATTTGGGAACCAAGCCACAAAAACGCTTCCAATTAGGAGAAGAACTAACCTGATAATGAGTACTGCCTTCCTTCCCCAACATTGAATAAGTTTCAGGTAATCCATGTTAATGGAATGAACGGGCCTTGCACAATAGATGTGAAGAGCATTAATCAGATATTGAGATAAATGCGAAATTGTTTATCGTGGCCAATGAATGAGACTTGCACAATAGATGCGAAGAGCATGAGCCGGATAATGAGCTAAGCACAAAATTTATTTGTTGTGATCTTCATTATTCTTAGTGGATTTCTTCTGAGAATGTGACCAAGAAGTCATTCCTCAAATCTTAGTGAATTTCTACTTAAAATGTTATCGGATAATGAGATACATATACATCACACGAGATACACGTAAGATGCACGGGTTGCACGTATTGCACTAGTTCAACCTTGATTTCAAAAATTGATCGCTATGGAAGCCACCTATAAATCGTAAGAGGGCAGTCGTAGGACTTGAAATGAATTTTGAAAAATGTCAAGTCTTAGATGTTGACCTACGAATGAACATGGCGAATTGTAGAGTGTAATACGGGTCGTAGAACTGATCCATAGAGATGATTAAGAGAAATGAGTTGAGACCTTTGGTCTACGAGAGGGTTGATGGGTCGTAAAATGTTCTACGAGTCGTAGAAGGTACCCGTAAAAGTGATCCAGACTTAGTGAAAAAATTTAGACTTTAATTTGGACTTTATGAAAGGGTCTACGGACGGTAGAGTGGAAAATGACCCATAGGGAGGTTTCGTGGAAAGTTGGCTGGATTTTGGGTTCTAGTAGTTACGTCTACGGTTGACCTGTACGATCCGTAGGAATTCCTACAAACCATAGGTCCAAACCGTAAAGTGTTCCGTCAGTTTTCAATTAAGGGTGCTTTGATCTTTTTCTACCTAATTAATCTCTAAACTATGTAATTTTAGCCCAATAACTATCTTTATAATTGTTTTAACTCTTCAAAACCTAACTCATTCCCTCTCATCCATTCAAACTCTCAGATTCTCTTAAAGGGTTCTTCTCAAATTCTCTCAAGAGCTCTAAGGTGAAGAACTAGGGTTTTATCCAACTTCAAGGTTACTTGCTCTATTGCTAGGGCTTTGATTACCTAAGTATGTGGGAATTCATCAATGAATCCCTTTCATCCATTGGGTTCCAAAAGAATCTCAAATCTCCAATTAATTTCACCCAATTCTCTTAGGGTTTTATGTGATTCTCCAAGGGTTCAATTTATTGTGATTCAATTACTTATATTCAACCTTATTATGCATGATTAGATACGATTACATGATTTTCATTGATTTCACATTAACTTGTGTATGTGCCTATTTTATGAATTATGAATCATGCTTATGAAGTTATGAATTTTGATTATGAAATATATGCATGTTTTAGGAAAATAATGATTAATGAACTAAGGATGCTTTTGAGATAAGTATTAAAGATTTGTGAAAGATTTTCTCACATATGAATGAAATCATGATTTAGATTCTTAGAAAGGTAAGTGTCTTATATGAAAGTTTATGAAATCATGATTTTGAAATGAGCTACTCCATTATGACTTATGATTTGATTAGTAGTTTTAATTGTGTCTTTCCAAGTATTTTGATACGATTATGATTATGTCTTTTCCGTTGGGATTAACTTAGCACCAAGAGGACTTTGGAACGGAGGCCTTACTGCTAGTAGAATTTTGGTCTTTAGTAGCAATTCTCTTGTCCCAAACTACGTGCCCCCATAGGATTATATTAAATGTCCTAACTAGTAGATTCACCTTAGCAATATGTATGATATGGAGTCCTATCTTGAAAGTAGATTCTCCTTTTCGGTGTGACGGTCATACCAGATTCTATGTTATACCTCATACCTCACATGGTCTTATTGTCGATTAACGGTAAATATCCCACAAATGAACTATATTTTCTTCAAAGGTTTTATGAAAGTTTCCTTATGATTTTAAGTGTGCATTGAACTCGTTTATGATGCATGATTTCTCTATAAAGGCCCTTAATACATTTTAACTTGGTCATGCATTTCATGTTTAAAGTTCCCCATATTATTATGCCTCGTACTAATGCATATTTTTGCCTATATCATCTCATAAAATGGGATCTGATGCTCCTCTTCCTAGGTGTGCTTAGATCGGGATTGTTCAACTTCTATTGCTTGGATTGGTGAGTCTTCATGGTTCGAGGGCAAAGTCATAGACACTTTTATCGCTTTTATAGTCATTTTGATTTTAGACTTATATGTGGTGTATGAGTTACGTCTCAACCACTCTTATGATGTTAGAAAGGCTTATGTCAAACTTAGTAGTATTTCGCGTATATCTTATGTACTCTGTTGATATTGTTTATGTTATCTTATGTTTTGAGACTTATATCAAATATATCTCTTAAATTGTATTTCATTACGTTATGCTTATGTCAAGTGGCTCGTCTAGGATCTCTCGAGATCCTATTCGCCATGCACGTCTAAGGTGTACTTTGGGTCCTGACAGGTTTAGCCAACTAAATAAGTTCAGTATGCATTTAGCTTTAAGAACATGATTTTGGTTCCTTTCATTCCAGATGCACCAAAAGCATTAACCAAATATTTTTGATGGATTGACCAACTCTCTGTGAGTACTACCTTTTTCATATGCTTATTCAATGTTGCTAGGCATGATCGAACGTAGTCCATTGATAGATAAAAACATATACCATTTATATATATATATCTTTCTTCATGACGTAAGTGCTTACTTTTTATTTTTGTCGATTCTGACTGTCTACATCTCTGCTATTTTTACTGTTGTCTTGTCTTCTTTATTCTGACTCATCTTTGTCTGAGTGTTTGTGAGTGTTTGTGATATATATATGATAAAATCTGCACTTAGGCCACTATTGATAAGCTTTGAAGAAGAGGAAGAAGAAACTAATAGAAAGCAATTGTGTTGTGATGAGATTTTTATTATTCACACTTCTAAACTGATCCTTTCAATAATGGATCCACTTATATACAACACATTTACAAAGTTAGTTACTAACCAACTTATCCACCTGTCAACTTCTAATTGGAAACTTAATAACAACCTAACAACCTTCTTAACTAACTAATCTATACACAGTTATCAACTAACTATTCCTTTATTTCTACACTCCCCCTCAAGTTGAGAATGGAAAATGTTTTTCATTCCTAACTTGACCAGTAATGTAGCATGTTGTTGACGACCCAAAGCTTTGGTAAACACATCTGCTGGTTGTTCCTTACTTGCAACATAGTTAGCCTTTACCAAACCTTCCTGCAATTTTTCCCTTATAAAATGGCAGTCAATCTCAATGTGTTTTGTTCTTTCATGATACATGGGATTGGCTGCTATTTGTAATGCAGCTTTATTATCACAATATAGATTAATTGGCAACTGCACCTCACCTGCAACACTTGTAACAGCCCTTTTAACTTCAGCTACTGTTTGAGCCATGCACCTATATTCTACCTCAGCAGAACTTTTAGAGATAGTGTTTTGTTTCTTAGCTTTCCATGAGATGAGTGATGTTCCCAATTTGATACAAAAACCAGAGACAGACCTTCTAGACATAGGACAAGAA
>JAJOOH010072525.1:0-23570 GCA_029582605.1 Solanum gracilifrons
CATTGTCCAAGTTCCAATCAAGTAAACAATTACTAATACACTCAGCCAAATGCTCACCTTTATGACTAGTGATAGGACAAAAATTCAATATTCTTTTAAGAAGCACCCAATCCCTATCAATAAAGTGAGCAGTCAAACACATATAATTGATTCTTTACACCGAGGTCCATGTGTCTGTTGTGAGACAAATTCTTGGTTGTATTTCTCTAAAAGACATTTTCAAATTCATTCTCAATTCACCATAAACTTCATAAGAATCCCTTGTTATGGTTCTACGAGAAGGAATCCGAAACAAAGGTTGAACTTTACTCATAAACTTCTTAAAGCCTTCTTTTTCAACAAAACTAAAAGGTAGTTCATCCAAAATTATCATCTCAACTAAAGCTCTCCTACATACCTCTTGCTCAAATTTCCAAGTCTCTATCGAAGAACTGTTACTTTGAATATTTAACAATTTTTGAATGTCAGGTGCAACAAGCGGGGGCTTATGCACTTTACATCGGTTAGTCAAATGTTGTCTCAGTCCACTTGTTCCATTTCTAGTTATATTAGCAGCATAGTATTGTTTACAATGTAAAAACTTTGTTTTAACTAATAAACCATTTTCAAAAAAAAATTCGAAGTGTTGCCAAACAGTAGACCTAGGATCCATTTCTTTTCTTTTTCTTGTTTCCTCTGTGCCAATAGAGGCATCATTGCTATTAGTAGGTGTAATATCCATCGAACCAGCCATACTTATTCGACTTTGATCAGCCACACCCACATTTGATTGTTTTTTTTCAGCCATCTATATAATAAAAAAATTACTTCACAATGAATTCACACTTAGAATATTAAGGAGCAAATAAGGAAAAGAAAATGATAATTGGCTACATTTTTTCATGATTTCTTTTTCTTTATTACTTTTGCTCTCTTTTTATGGGTCTGAGATTTGACCCTTTGCTGGAAAATACAATTATACAAAATTACAAATGAGCAAATCAAAATAAAAAAATAAAGTTTGAATATAAAAATTAAAAATATACGAATCTGAAATCTTTATTAGTTTATTTTAATGGATAGACCAAAATCCAAATGTTAAATATTCTCCAGCAATTGAGTAAATGCAGGTCAAAAACTTAAAATTATTTTTATATATTTATAACTTATAAGAAAAAAAAACCTAAAAGTTGATGGTTGCCGCCTGCCGGTCACCGGCTGTTGCACGGAGAGATCGGCTGTTGCGCGTGTTGCTGCTTGTGCCCTGCTGGTCGACTGGGACTGGTGGCTGGTGGCTGCTATTGCTGTGTGTGCTGCTGGTCGACGGGACTGGCGGCTGCTGCTGGTTGACGGTAGTCGCCGGAAGCGAAACTGTGCCAAAATGGGAAAGAGGAGAGAACTCGGAAGTCGGAAGTGGAACTATGTGACGTGCGTAGTGATAGAACTTAAGAAGAAGTGCGGTTGCTGTTAGATTAGAACTTAGAAAGTTAGAAAAGTAAAAACTAAAAAATTTGAAAAGACCAAAAGCCAAAAGGTGTACTGCTGTAGTAAGACTTTTGACCTAATTTAATTAAAATTATAATATTTATTATTTAATATAATATATTTCGGTAAACTGAAATACCGAATAACACAAAAATTACATACCGAAATACCAAAAAATACAAAAACATACACCGAATACCGAACCGAAATACCGAAATAGTTCGGTTCGGTTCGGTTCGATATTTCGGTTTTTCGGTGTTTTTGCCCAGCCCTACTTTTATATGCCATGAATGCCCTCACATGTTCTTGTTTAGTAAAGCCTTTCACTCAAACAACTTGCAATATCAACAAGGCCTATTTTTCTAACAATCAACTCACCCTTACAAAAGAAGTTCTTACTTTTCTCAACATACCATAAGCTTGCCAATAGTGTATTATTACTTTCGCACATATTTTTCAAGGAATCAAGAGGACTTTCATTAGATTGTAACGTTGGCTTAAGGTAAGGGAGGAAATATTTAGGAATCATTTTAGTGACTACACCTCCCTAATGCACATGTCATTGGTTTGCCAACAATTTATAGCTTTTCCTCCTAGTACATACTTCATGACTATTTACCCTTTTTGTAGCTCCATATTTGCCCTTTATTTATTTATTTTCTTTTTTTTTTCAAGCCTTTGCACTAGCCACCAAACTCTAGATTTTTAACATCCGAGTAAGGTACACATTATCCTTGATAGGATCAGGGCCAATATTTCGAGCATAATTCTAAATTAGCCACCCTCAATTTTAGTTGAGGTACACATTGTCACTAAGAACCAGGGCCAATACAGAATTTTCTTTTTCACACAACGTAGCGATTCACCCTTAGCTACATCAACCAACATTTTCCAACCCTTCTTCTTAACATAGTGCATTAAGGATTTTTCATAGGATTAAAAGACTTGGTCTCAAACAACGGGTTTCGACTTATCATGTGATTTATCAATAAACAAGGCTAAAGGCTCAATGGGGATTTACTAGGGATGATTTCAATGGTAAGCATACAAGTAGAGGTAAAAATAGGCTATTTCAAAGAAGCACCTCAATCACATTCCTTAAGTCATACGAACTAGTAATTTAACACACACAAGGCAAGTTCTAGATATCAAGTTAAGAACCAATCAATTCTCACCACACATGGCATTATGACACATATAAGGATATATCAACAAACATGCTCCTACAATCTTGCATTATGGTATCATTACACAATTAAGCCCATTTATTTTTGTTTTGAGTCAAAACTAAGAACACATGCTTGATACAAGGTCAACAATCTATTGCACTTTTCCACTTGTGACTACCCATGACGTTTAGCTAACTTGTTCGAACATAGTTTCAAAAGGCCAAGGTGGTTTCTCAATCCTACTTTTTTATGTGACTAATTGTCCCTTAAGACGGTCGTCATCCATCCATCATTGGGAACTGTCACTCTTATGACTACTCTAAGACTCAATAAAGCAATAAACTAGTCCTAGTCGATTCAAAGGGACAATCATCAGTAAAAGTACCGAAAACAAACGCTGAGGAACCCAAAATAAAAAAATTGGAAAAATTTAACTAAAAGCTACCACTAGATAAAGCAGTAAACAACTATATGCAACAGAGAAATATTACCCTACCCCACACTTTAAAAATAAGCATTGTCCTCAGTGCACGATTAAATCAAAGTATAGAGTTAGGAATACTCCCTCAGGCCTCTAGGCCTCGTCGTCACCGCCATTGAACACCATTAACGCATTCGCTTCCTCATCCCCAGCATCATCCTCCTCATCATCCATAGTCTCATCTACAGTAACCTCATCATCATCTAATGGCTCCATAAAAGCGGGACCAGACCTGCACAGAAAGGTTTCACTCTCGGTTAACGGATAGCGATCCGCCAAGTTCTCCATTTTCTCATCAGTAACCGGACGTCCACCTACCCGCAATTGTAGCTCTACCATACCGAACATTTTTTCCATGACGCTGTCATCACGGGCTTGCCTTTCTAGAGCAGACAAGACAGGTCCATGGGAAGTGTCTAGCGCCTTTGTGCGGGTTACATCAACTAATTTACCCGTCAGATCCGAGTTATAAGCAACGGTTATGTCCACGATTTCCTCTTCAATCCCTTCATCCCTCAAAAAACGGGTGATCAACCTCCCGTAACAGAATCTCCACCTCAAATTGTTCCTAAATTCATCATATTTTGCCTCAGGATTCCCCCAACATTAATGGACATTCCCTTCATCAGCATATAGACTAATACCACCATATCACTTGTTACATCAGTCAAATGTTTGGCAGGCAACAACACACTACATATTATCTTCAGCCACACCCGAGCAACTTAATTAAAGTTAGCAAAATTGAGGGTATTATGCCTCCCAGTATCCTTACTCCGTTCCCACCTAGCAGTCGAATCAATCCCACGCAAGGTATGTCGAATATCCCTATAAGGAGGCTTATCCTTCAAGCTATTAAACTCATAATGGTCACAATTCGGGGTTCCTAGCAACTCATTCAGAATTCGGGCAGAAAACTTGACATCTTTCCCCCTAACCGGCATAGTTTTATATTTTGTTTCAGTTAGCCAATTAGCATAAAATTCTCTCACTAACGTCAAATTACAATCTCCCGAATTTTCAAAGATGAACCGCAAACCCAACTCATTAACAGTCTGATATATATCAGGAAATTGAGACTGTAATCGTACCTCATTTACAAATTCGTCGCCCATATACTTCGCATCTTGTTGGCATGCAAACCATTCCCAGCCATACCTTTGCACAGCCTTTTTGCCAAATTTTTGTACTGGTTCTCGACTGCCAGAGGCCCCGAAACCTTCTCATTTTCTACTCCTTTTGGAACCCGCCATATTTTTGGCTTTTGGAGCCATCTCAACTTGTTAAGAAAAGAAAACTAAAGAAAAAAATGAGAAAAATTAAAGGGGGGGTCGGGTATGAACAGTGAGGAGAATGAAGAATGGAGAAAAAGAAAAAAATGGTGGGGGAATGATGGTTTAGAAGGGGAAGGGAAGTGAAGAAATTGGAAACTAAGTAGTGGAGGAGTGGGGAAGTGGAGAGTTTATAGGTAGTGGAGGGGAAGAAGAAGAGTTTTGTTGGTTGTTTTAATGGGGAAAATGGGAGTGTAAAGGAAGTAAAAGAGTTAGGGAAGGAGAATGAAGAAAAGTTTGAAGGATTTTAGGGGTTGGATCGGTTAGGATTTAGTGGAATGGGGGAAGAAAGTGGGATTTGGGGGTTTTAAGAGGAGTGGGTCGAGTGTGAACCAGGTCAAAACCCATTGGAAGAAAAAAAAATATGGGCAGTGGGGTGATGGGAGGGACGACGTGCCTCTCAACGTGCCTGAGAAGCCGCTCTGACGTTCAGAGCCAGGCGCGGTGCGCCAACCAGTGCGCCTGGCTCCAGATTTATATAATAATTTTTTATTATTTTTTTTCGCTATTACAGACTAATTTACAAAGAATGAAAACTACCATTGAACTAAAACTAAGAACTAAAAGAACTTCCTAGATTCTACGAATTAAGACTATGCTACAAATCAAAAATTCCAAACACAAACTCCCTATCTATTACACATTGTTCATGGGTTACCTCCCAAGTAGCGCTTGATTTAACGTTAGTCTAGAGTTAAAGAGTAATACCTTGTCTCCCGAATTGAAAGTACAGGCCACTATGTGCTTGTCATGCCACTTCTTCGTCTTTTCTTTGTATGGTTTGGCATTCTCATACGCGTGGAGCCTAAACTCCTCAAGTTCATGCAATTGGTTTACTCTCCTTTTACCGGCTAGCTCGGGGTCCAAGTTCAACTTCTTAATTACCCAATAAGCTTGATGCTCTAATTCCGTCGGAAGGTGACATGATTTTCCAAATACTATGTGATAGGGAGAAGTCCCTATGGGTGTCTTGTACGCAGTCCGATATGCCCACAACGCATCATCCAACTTTTCAGCCCAATCTTTCCTTTGCGCATTCACCATTTTCTACAAAATTTGCTTTACCTCTCTATTCGACACCTCCACTTGGCCACTTGTTTAAGGATGGTAAGTTGTCGCAACCTTATGACGAATACCATACTTAGCAAGAAGGTTCTTAACAAGATGGTTAATGAAATGTTTGCCTCCATCACTTATTATTGCCCTTGGCGTGCCAAAGCGAGTGAAGATGTGCTTCTTGATGAACTTTATCACCACCCTTGAGTCATTGGAAAGAAGAGCGACCACCTCAACCCATTTGCTAACATAATCCACAGCCACAAGAATATATTGGTTTCCACTTGATGGTGGGAAGGGCCCTATAAATTCAATACCCCACACATCAAAAATCTCCACCTCCAAAATGTTGTTTAGTGGCATCTCATGTCGTCTTGAAATAGTACCCAACCTTTGGCATCTATCACAACCCTTCACAAAAGCAACATAATATTTAAATAACGAGGGACAAAAGAAACCAGATTGTAGTACCTTATGAGCAGTGCGTTCTCCTCCATGATGACCTCCATATGGGCTAGCATGACAACTTTTTAGCACTTTGTTAACCTCATACTCCGAGATGCACCTTCTCACTACCCGATCGACCCCTTGCTTGAACAAGAATGGTTCATCCCAAATGTAGAACTTGGCATCATGGTTAAGCTTTTTCTTTTGTTGGGTGGTAGCACCCGGAGGATAATCACCACTTACTATCAAATTCACTATGTCTGCATACCATGGCACTTAAGAGATATCCAATGCCATTAATTGTTCATCTGAAAACTCTTCCTGAATTTGCTCACCTTCATTCACATGTGAAAAATCCTCCAACCTAGATAAGTGATCTGCTATTTGATTCTCCGTATCCTTCCTATCCTTGATTTCGAGGTCAAATTCTTGGAGAAGTAGTATCCACCGAATCAGCCTTGGTTTAGCATCCTTCTTGTTGAATAGGTACCTAATAGCTACATGGTCAGTAAAAACAATCACTTTAATACCTACCAAATACGATCTGAACTTGTCGAAGGTGAACACTAGAGCCAGTATCTCATTCCCAGTCACTGTGTAATTAGCTTGAGTAGAATCAAAGGTCTTGCTTGCATAATAGATTGAGTGGAACATTTTATTCTTTCTTTGTCCCAACTCTACACCCACTGCTACATCGCTTGCATCACAAATGAGTTCAAATGGTAATTCCCAATTAGGGGCAATTAAGATGGGAGCCTCAATTAAGTTCCTTTTCAGCATCTCAAAAGCTTTCAAGCACATCTCATTGAAGTCAAACTTCACCTCTTTCTCTTAGAAAACAAGAAAATACAATAGTTCATGCAATTTTCGAAAAAAATTAGAAGAGTTTAGAAGATCAAAACCTATTACAAACTTGAAGTCTTGCTCTTGCACACTAGATCAATAGTCGACGCCCTACTAATGAACCCTAAGGGTCTATTTATAATCATTAAAAAAAAGACCCAATCCGAAACCATCAAGGGGTCCTATTTAGTTGTATTTTCGTTGGAAAATCAGCATCATGGTGGGGCGCCACGCCTCTCAGTGCGCCTGAGAGGCGTCTCTAACTATTTGGTCCAGGCGCGTCACGCCTCTCAGAGCGCCTGAGAGCATCTCTGAATGTTAGCCCTTGGCGCCTCGAGCCTAGCAATGCGCCTGGCCCTGGGGTTTTCATTCTTGGCCGCTTTTCATGCTCTTTTACATCTCTTTTCTTCAAGTTCACTCCAATCCTCTTGAGAGTTCCTGAAACAACTAAACATGTGTGTAAGTGTACAATCCTCACAAGTTACACCAAAAATTAAGCTAATGACTAGAGATTATTCTTCAATCTATTTGACTTATGGGCAATTATTGACAACTTAAGCATATAAATATGCCTAAGATCAACCCTCATCATCAGGTCCTGGTGTAACTGGTAGGGGTGTGCCTAACAGCATCAGTAACTAACTATGTTTATTTGCAAATGAGCCCGAGATGTTTGCCCCTGGCTTCGGGATTAACTTTGGATAAAGATTCAAACAAGAGCCAAGACAAAATAAAGAATATGATTGGTGCTCAAGAAAATAGTGTTATTGTTGTTAATAGTATTGCTTGGAACTAGAAATTTTTTTTCCACTACAAGTATCAGTTGATCACCAAGTTCATTTACCTCTTTATGGTTTGTTTTTGCTTTACTGATTAAGAGACATACAATCTTTAGTGATATGGAGGGATTCTTTGGTGTCCATATAGACCTGACTTAGGTGTAAAACAAAAAAAAAATAGATATTGAGTATTTCCAATGCAATTTTAGTCTCTATCTTTTACCTTTATAGACATTTGTAATAGGAATATATTTTTACAAAAATATACAGTTAAATAAAAATAATTACACCCACATAGTTTAGTGTATGGAAATTCAATCCTTGAAAACGTGTACGCATCTGAACTATTAGCTTCACTAACGCACACCAGCAAAAAATAGTGTTTGTTCACACCATTCGGTGCTTGTTCACATCAGCTTCCATGATAGCTCAGTTATTGCTTCTTTTGAATGAAAGTGACTACATACGTACCTTTCTTTAGTGCAGAACGGATTTATGATTGCGGATTGCGCAGGGTGACATCTTAAGATGGCATCAAGGGTGATTAGGTGTGACTTGCTCGATAATGGAAAGATAACACGTCCCTCAAAGCCCCATTGCCGCAAAATAAGTTGATTTCTACGTTTTTTTCAATTCCTAGAAGGTTTTCACTACTCAGTTATACTATAGTCTCTAAAGGCGGGGATTACCTTTCCAACATCTAAAGATGGCATCAAAGGCGATTAGGTGTGACTTGCTTGATAAGGGAAAGATAAGATGTCCCTCAAAGCCCCATTATCGCAAAATAAGTCGATTCCTACGTTTTTTTAAATTTTTGGAAGTTTTTGGCTACTCAGTTATATTATAGTATATAAAGGCATTACTTGACTGAAAGAGTGTTTATTATGGGTGATTCCCTTTTCAAACATCCGACTTATATACATCAAAGTCGACTTAAGAAGCACAAAAAAAAAATTAGTTCACTTGACTGAAAGGAGAGGGATAAGAGTAGTTTTTTTTAAAGAGGTTAGCTACCTATTGCATGAGTCCTAACCAGAAAAGACACTAACAAATTGTTATTGAATGTGAACAAAGTCATGGAGATGGAATCAACTCAGTAGAATTAAGTTTTTTATGATTGTTGAAGTGACTGAACAAAATATTCGATTAATATTGAATCACAGATCTCCATAGACAACTAATGGTAGGGGCTGCATTTTTTGGAACGAAAGATAGTGTCAAGAGGATGTTAATCAAGAACCGCGTCTCATATAGATCTCGTCTGCAATTGATAATATAATGTTGCATCCGAATAAAGTGACATGTACTGATGAATAATTGCAATGTGAGTATACCATATAAAGAGAAGACAATATATCAAGTTTTTCCTGGTAACCAGGTTTGGTCCTCCGTATAGCAACCCAACCGGTATACACCCCATAGAGAAAATTAGGTTGTGAGGTAAGTAACTATTAAACAATCATTAGTCAATGTCATTATATAACACCCCAAAAATCTCTAAGCTAAGATTCGAACCATTCTTCATAAGTGTATAGGGTTGTACCGGATTATTCTTAATTGTGCATAGATATTAAAGTCAATTATTTAGTGTGGGAGGATATTTGAAGATTAATTAAGGTAATAATAATCCTCTAACACAAAGTTGAGGTAAAAGTTTCTTAATTGGTTGAGTTTCCATATAAAATTTTACTTTAGTCAACTTCAAACGACCATATCTCTTGGAATATGAAGAGTTAGATGATTCATAACCTATTAAATTAAAAGTTTATGATTGTTCAAATTTCAAATTTAATAAGTTGAAGACTTAACTTTAAAAGACAAGAATAGCATATGAACCCACCCCGACTCCAAGTAGGTCGTGGATTGGGCCGAACAACCTTCCTTCTACTCCAAACCCGGCTCCGGATCGATCGTAAACTTACCTAATTACAAAAAGATGTCAATGGTTTGGATTGGCCTGGACCGGCCCACATGACAAACTTACATAGCACAAATTTATATTCACGTCAAATCTGAAAATTGTCAATTTTAGAAGAGGTAAACATTTGTTTTAATTTATGTGACAAACTTACATCAGTAATTCATATTCACGTCAAATCTGAAAATTGAAATTACATGCTAAAAAAAGTTAAACAAGTATATTTTCTCATGAAATTTTTCATTATCAAATTTGAAAATTGTCAATTTTAGAAGACGTAAACATCTTTGCAGGTAAAGGTGTGTGGTCACAAAAATTATAATTTTCTTAATCGAGGCAATTAAGTAGGGAGAATGAAATATCAATTACTTCATCTGTTTTAATTTATGTGACAAATAATCATGGAATTTAATTTTTTAAAATTACAATTTTAGTATATTATTATATTTATATAATTATAAAAACTGTATACTAACAATAAGAATAAGATGTTATTATATTCTTTAAAAAAATTGAATAATTAAAAATTAAATATTATCACATAAACAAAAAGAATAATATAAATTGTCAAATCAAAATACAGCTTCATATGCAAGCTGTGCCCACAGAATAATGAATTATTTGCATATTTGTAAGCAGTAGTAAGATATAAAACAAAGACCTTAACATTGTCAACTTCTATAATTTGCCTTGCATGTGACTATTATTTTTTCTAGTATAATGGAGGGTTGTACCCTTTTTTTTTATTTTATTGTTTTCATTTTTTGTGTGTTTTTAGCATATTGATTCTGACTTTAGGATAATTGGCCTGATCTGTTATGGGAATGGTCTGTCTTGTGAAAGAAAAATAATTCATTCAACTACCCCCTCCTTATTTTTACTTTCTTCATTTTGTATTTGATTTAAAACTGGTGAGATTGCTCCACTTTTAATTAGAGGTTTCGGGTTCGAGCCCTGGATATGGAGAAAATCTTATTGGGAGCGTCACTCTCGAATGGGACGCTGCAGTGCGCAATCCGAATTTAGTTAGGGCTTTAATGTGGGCTCCGGACACTGAGTGGGAAATTTAAAAAAAAAACATCTTTTAAGAAGTACTCTCTCAATCTCATATTAACTGGATTTGTGAGACAATGCATACTTATTAAGAAAAATATTTAAGGACATATTTTCTACTATTATTTTTTGTGAAATCATAAATATAACTTTATAAGTAGTACAATTTATCTCCAAGAAAATATCAACTTCATTAAAGGAAAGGGCAAATATGAAAAAAAATTCAAACATCCATCTTGAACTTTAAATAATGAAAAATCCCCAAAAAATTAGTTAATATGAAAAAGAGTGAGTAATAAATAAAATAATAATTTTATTATATTATTTTTTAAATATAATAAATTTAATATTTTGAGAAATAATTATATAGTCAATAATAAAGATTAATATGTATGAAATGACAAGTTAACCCTTAATTTTTTAAATTGAAAATCTATTTTAATATAGTGTACAAGTAAAAATGAAACGACAGAGTATCATATTGCATCTAATAATAGAAAAAATTAGGGAAAATGAAGCATGTTTGCAGGTATGGTCCCTCGCTTTGGGCTCCTTGTGCATTTAGACTCCTACAAATTCTTTACACTTTATTAATTTGGGATTTTCTTTTCTTCACAGATGAAACAAAAATATATAAAAACCAGCAATTATTGGGATTTTAATTTTTAGGAAACAAAAGATCATGGACAATATCACTGTATTTTTCATCAATCATATCAGGGAAATAATATGAAAACATGGGAAAACATTCATTACCAATCAGACATTCCATAACATTATTATTATTATTATTATTATTATTTCTTGCATAATAATTCATATATTATTGTTTCTGGATTACAAACTCTTTAATATTACTTATATTTGATGTATATGTATATTTTATTATTAAAATATTAAAGTGTATAATAATTAGTGGATTTAAAGTGGAGAAAGTGATGACATTATTCTTTATAACTCATGTAATCATTATGACATATTTTCCGTTAAAATGGATGAGAAGTATTATATTGTGTTTATATTTTGAGGTTTATTTAGTGTAAAAAAGAGTTGAGACCCTAAAAAAATTATAAGGGTGTTTGGTATAAAGAAAAACATTTTTGTGAATTGGTTGGACAAAATTTGTTGGATTTTTTTTTTAAAGAAAAATAAGTTCCTCAAAAATGAGAAAATGATTTCGTTAATGAAAATTGGAAAACAAGCTTTATTAGTGACATTTTATGTTTATTGTATCCTTCCATCCACTCACCTAACGCCCTCAATCCTTGTCCTTTACCAACTACCCCCAAGGCCCTACACCCACTCCCTCTCAACCCTATGATTAACTTATACACTATACAAATGAGAGTATTTTATGTTGAAGGAAATATGTTCTGTTGGTGAAACTTTTGACTCTTCAATAAATTTAGAATTTTATTCTGGAGGAGACATATCAAAACAGGGGCTGATTTAGGCATAGGTAAGGTGTGTCACGGGACACGGCTTCGTCAAAAAAAAAAATTCGGAATTTACCTATATAAAAAAAGAAAAAAAATCTAAAAAGGTAAAATAATTAAAAATGACACCCTTTGTATCAGAATACTGTTAGCTCAAGTGGCAGAGGCGCCACATTTTAGGTTATATTTCCCGAGTTCGATTCCCAACTTACTACTTTTTTTCTACGTTTTTTTTACACGTTTTGTTTTATTTTACCACCTTTTTTTTCTTAAATTTTTATTTTAAATTCAAAATAGTAGATCCCATTCATTTAAAAACTTATAGACCCACTTTAATTCATTCAAATCTAACTTACCTTTTTTTTAGAATTAAAATAAAACTCAAAAATATGTGAGTCCTTTATCCATTAGAATTATAGTAAATAGAAATAGTATTGACTCCTTAAATACTTATATTTGTATATTTGTGACTTTTGAGTTTCTTCAAAAAAAAATCCGTTCTTGTTCATCAATTATCGATCTTTTGGCATCTCAAATCTCTCTTCATCATGTAAGTATTTTTTGCTATTCTATTTTAAATTATTACGTGCTTGATTTTTATTTTTGTTTGTTTATAATAATAATTTTATTTTTTCTATGTTACAGTGAAACAATTTAAAATTTATTAAATTGATTACAATTGTCCACAATCGTCTATTATTTGATCATCAATTACTAATTGTGCAGATTACATCATATTAGTCTAAATTTAATGGAGAGTCTAAATTTAATGCAGAGGTATTATTCTAAAAGAAATCATAAACGTTCAAAGTCAATCTTAACAACTCAAGTTTCAATTGACTTGGAAGAACAAGTCAATTAGTCAAAAAAATATCAACGAAGTAAAGGAATTGATTTAAGTTCATTGCCGATTGATGTTAATTTATTAAAAGTTGTTAATCGTATTTATTTGCAATATCATCGGTTGAATAATGTTAGTATAAAATTCTATTTAATAATATGAAGATGTGAGTGGTTTAATTTAAAATTTTGAAATATTAAAATTTAAACAGCATGTAATTTTTTTAAATTTTTTTAATTTAATCAAAATTTTATAATTTTAAGAAAAATATTATTTCATAAAATTCACTATTAATGTCTCCCTCAAATATTTGAAGGCATAAAGCAAAAGCTTCATTGATTTTCTTTTTGAGTCATTCTTGTTCCTTAAATGGTGACACCGCTTAGAAAAAATCATGCGTACGCCACTGTATCAAAAGTTATATTGATGAATTAATTAAGATTACATCGTAGTTTAAATCTCCTTTTGGAAAGAAAAAAAAAAAGCAAAACATTGAATATTTATTTATTCAATTTATATTTTAACGGTCATTTATGGTATATTCATCATTAATCTATTGTCAAAGTCAAAGATACATTGTAAAAATCCCTTATTACAACTTCTAGCATGTGAATTAAATGATATGTTTAGGTCAACTTCTCCATATTGACTTGTAATATAGATATCACCCAGGCTGTAATGTTGCAACCGATCAGATAATGTATTATGTTATATTATATTGTTTTAATAAATATAATATTTGAATAGAATATATCGTTTTCTGTGTTACATAATATCACACATCAGAAATTTGAATGATAAACATATAAGAAGAGTAGGATACAAGCCAGAGCTATTATGAAAAGGTAGCGTAAAGGATAAAATAAAATCATTAGGTAATAAATAAAGATATATAAAATGAGGGAAAAAAATACTAAGGTAACAACGCGATCACACCAAATTGATCGTTACTTATATAAAATGAGATTTTTCATCGTCACCTAATGGTGGATCTAAACAATACGATATAATAAAACTTAAGTAACAATCAAAACAAACATTATACTTAAACTTACAATATAATATATACGAGTAACAACCATCTAAACATTGTACTTAGTGGTATCAAAGGTTACAGGAGAAAACAAAGACTTCAACATTGTCAACTTTAGAGTTTGCATTTGTCATTACACTAATGATCATAATGGCGAATTCTAAATTTAAATTTCATAGATTCTGTTTTTAAAGTGCTCAATACTTTATAAGTTCAAATGTATTATATTTTTTTAAACTCTCATAAATTTTCACATACATATGTTATGCTATATGTTAAAAATATTAGGTTTAGATGAATTTACATATATAAAGAGCTATACCACCCCGTTTATACTGCCTAGCAGGGTGTCAAACGTGGTTTACTTATACTAATCGTTTATAAAAACTTATTTAATTCAAACAAATCAAGAATATTTTCATGTAATGACTACTAAACAATCTTTTTATCTTTTTTAGCATCTTGTATTATCACTGCCTATAGAAAGAGAGAAAGAAAAACTCATTGGCCTGATCTGTCATGGGGAAATGGTCAGTTTCATGAGGCATGTTTAAAAAATGAGTGAAAACAGATCTACTTTCATTTAATTAAGGCAATGCAGTTGGGGTGTAAAAAAATATGAAAAATTGATTGAATCTAATTGAATGGCATTGATTTATATTTTTTTTATAAGATTGTGGATTTTTATTTAAGTATATAACTGTCATAAATAATTGGGATGGTCTTTTTAATTTATAAAAAAAAAACTTAAAAAATTCTCGTACCGAACCAAAGGAAAGAACCTTATATGTAAATATTTTTGTATACTAATATTATGTCAAATTTAATATATAAATATATTTTATACTCCTAACATCTTTTAAATATAAATATAACATAGGTCCTAGGCCTATGGTGAGTGGTGGCTGGTGACTGGACTACTTTGGGTCTTTGTTCTTTAATTAGTCTTTAATTAATTAGGTTTAAAATTAAAAGATACTATGATAGATACTCCGTCAAAAAATACAACAAAATGTATGCAAGCACTCCCATTAAATGTTTAAAATCAAACAATACGGCAACAAGGTTTTATATTCTTGACTTCTTGGTGAAGAATTGAAGTGCTTTTTCAAGAATATACTTTCGAAAGAAATATTTTAATTATAATATATTTTGAGGTGATATTTTAAAAGTAAAAAAAAAATATGAAAAATTAACTAAATCGTACCGAGATCGAAGAAAAATCAATATGATTGGGATAGTTTTAAAAAATATTAAATTTTGATTATATATTATAAAATACTCAAAAAAATTGAAATAGTATATTTGTTTAAAAGTAATCGATCGAGCCGTTCCATTTACACCCTAATGCATTCTTATGATAGAAGAATTAGAAAATATGGAGTTGGGATTTTTGCAAATATGATCCTTCAATTTGATCTTCATGTGCATTCCAACTTGTACAATTCTTTAATCTTCATTATACAGAATGTAAACACAATTTTTTTAAGCGTGCGAGATTGAAAAAAATCAAACAATTTCTGAGTAAGCTATTTTTTAACCGCGTAACCATATACATTGATTTAATTGTACAAAAATTTAATTTTCTTATTATTATACCATGCATATTTTATTCTAATTTTATATTTGTTGTGAATCAAGTTATATCTGTAAAAGGCCTATGAATTAGAAGTAATGAAATAAGAAAAGACAGAGTAAATATGAGAATGTTTTATTTAAAATTAGGTTTAATTAGCATCCGATTAAAAGAAAGTATGGATTTGAATGATTAAATTATGTGTTTTACGAAGAAAATGTTGCAAAGCCACATAATTAATTATCTTTTCAAGCCAAGGCAAATAACAATCAAGATTGAAGGTTTAATCAAAGAAAAATAAAATGAAAGAAGAGATAGCCCATAACTCATAAGTAGTCACTTTCTTGTTATATCCTTTATCAGTCATTTAAATGAATAATAAATACTTGATGGAGACATATAATTCAAATAATTAAGGAAATAAAAGAAGATTTTTCAATTTTATAGTCTTAATTTAAATCTATGTCAAATATATCAAAGTATCCTTTAATCTTGTGGCTTTAAACATGTCACGTGAATAATTGAAATTAAAGTGTTATCAAGAAAAAAAAAGTTCTTTTCTAAACAGACTAGAAAAAATAGATATTTTTTTTTAAAATGTGTAATATTTTAAAAAATATATGGAGAATGATTGAAAAGGTGAGAACAAGATCAAATATAATTTAATTTAATTTAATTTGAATAATCAATTTACAATATTATTATAACATATATCAATTTCATATATCGAGTAGATAGCATCTAATTTAATTTATTTGTCGATATTGGTGGGAGTCTTGTTTCCCACCTTTCCCCTCCTTATCTTCTTCATTCCCTTATGTATTGCAAATACAATTATAAAATTTTAAAAAGTTTATTATAAAATTATTTTTTGACATAAGAAAAATGACAAATGTGTTCCTTGAGGAAAGTGATTTGTCGTTTTTTCTTTCATTAAATTAGTAAACTATACATATGAATTTCGTGTATGATATGATATATTTATTATCACATTGGGAGTTGGGTGGAGGTTGGAAATGGTCCTTTTAAAACATTAATTTAATAAGGAAATATGCACTCAACTATGCATGTCCACATATAGGAATAAATGTCACTTTGAAAAAAGAGGTACCCTTAAAACTTGTTACTAATACATAATCAAATTCTTAAATTTATCAGAAATTTTATTTAGATATTTGAATTAAAGTATCTCAATTAGATATATTCAAATTTAAATTTTAGGGGAAAACTGTGTATACGTATTTGTTTATTAGATAATTAAGTTAATTATATAAAGTGAAAATTATCAAAGTATACATCTTAAGACTTTAATTAACTTAAAATCAATATATTTATATATAATTACATAAATAGTTTTTTAATTACATAGATAACAAAATCATTATTTTTTGTATTTAAATAAATTGTTTTTTTTCGATTTTCCCTCTCCTTTTCGGTTTCTATCTCTTGGTTTTTGATTGCGTGTTTTTTTATGTGGAGCATAATTAGGATATTAAATATTATCTATATTATCTCTCCTAATACAGTCCCATATATACACGTTTTTCATTTTTCTATGCGGTTAATGGCTTTTTATTGGAATCTTAATTATTTGCTTCCTTTTTGAATAAAACCTTTCACGTAACCAATAAAGATGTTGTAGGTTTCTAGGTGTTTCATAGTTTCAAGTACAAACATTGTTTCTATCGCCTTTAACATCAATATTCATCTCATCAGATTCTAACCTACATATTCCTCTCTTCATATCGTTTGAAGATCAAATTTCTCCAAATCAGTTGTTCTCTGTACCCAAGTATTAACCATAGTTCTACATTGTTATCAAGTTGTTCTTTGTTGAATATGTGTGCCGTGGAGATAGGAACATATCTATGTCGGTTTTCAATTCTGAAAATCTTCGTTTGAGATTTGGAGCATTATTGTGGGAATATGGAAAGATAAAAATTGATACTGAATCTGTTAGTGAAGATGAAGCATCTAAGCAAGGTGGTCAGTCAAATCGGAGGGTCAAGGAATAAAAAGTGTTATTCGTTAAGACAGAATTTCATGAATGTTTTTATGGAGTTGAATATCTTTTGTTATTTTGGATAGTACTTTAGTTGCGTATTTGATATGTTTGATGATTTTGATTTCGTTGTTGGATATTGTGTTTATTCTGAGATTATCCATTTACTTGGTTGTTTTTTTGGTTAAATTTTTGTGATAAATTTGTAGTGTGAGTTTGGCTTGTAAATGTATAAGTTTGGTATAAATTTAGGTATACATTATGTAAATTATTTAGGTGTTGATTAATTAATGAATGTTTTAGGTTGGTATATAATTCAAACAGTTGATTTACTATTTACAACCATTATTATGACAATGAATTTTATCATTACTGAAAAATTATAGTAAATCCTTTGTATATGATTGATTTGATTTTCGGTCAAAGTTGCAGGTTGATGTACATACCAATGTGTTTACTCAGTTTTGTGTTTTTTTCTTTCATATGTAAACCAATTTTTTTCATTAATAGAGTGTGTTTGTTATGTTTTCAGTTCTAAACAAGATTGTATTCTTAACCTGTTTTTTTCAATGCAAAGTTTTAGGTTTGTATATAATGTAAGCATTTGAATTTATATATACAATCATTATTATGACATTTGGTTGTTATATATTCCATCATTTTTACCAAGTTTTGTGCCAGTTTTAATATAAGTAAATCAATTTTTACATTAACAGAGTGTTAATTATGGTAGTGTTCAAACTAATATACTAACATTTAATACTATTCAATTAATTGTTTTAGGTTGGTGTATAGTGCAAACATTTGATTTACTATATACAACCATTATTATGATCCTTTATTTTTACCAAAAATTTGTGCCTATTTATCATAATTTCACCTAGAATTTGGCTTATTTTACCATATCAAATCAACAGCAGAATATCATCCAATAAGTTCATTTTTTATCACTATTTCTAAATATGTCACAACACGTAATCCAGAAGAATTCATGATATCTATTATATACAACCATTTATAACAATTATGACTTCAAAAATATGAATAAGATAACAAAAAGTAATCAACTTTGAAATAAGGTTCCATTGAAATTTAAAAACAGTGCATCTAATAAAAGTAATATAGTTCAACTGCATAACTGCAAAGTAAAAATAACAACAAAAATACCACAAAGCTAATTCTCATGAGATTTTTTTTTGGGCAAGTCTTCTTGTTATGCCCAGCTATACCACATTCACTACAGGTTACTCAATGGATTCCATAGCTCTGTCCACACATGTCTCACACATAAAGGATATTTTGAAAATTAATCAGAATTGCATCTCTTTTGATCTAAATAAACGTGCACACTCATATCGTTATGTATCTTCATTGGTGGAGATGGACCACTCACGAAATACTAGAGTTCCAAATGATAAATTGTCGTGTCCACTCCCAATTGTGAAGATATAGCAGTAATCAAGCCTTCGTATTTAGCAGTTGGATCATACATCACTCCTTCAATATTGTAATCCACGTAATGACTTGTTTAAAATAACAAATTCTTCATTAATTTAAAAAGGAACTTTCATAATTAATTACTATAGTCATCAAGTCATTTAGTTTTGTTTTTACATTGGTTTTCGATGGTATATAAGACAGTTATTGATATACTTTAGTAATTTACCAAAAAATTTGTCACGCCCCAAGCCAACACCCTGGACGTGGCCGGCACTCGAAGACCATTGCTGGCCCCCAAGCGAATCCTTGGCCTGGCTTACTTAACTCAGGGAAAACCTTAACTCAACAGAATAACTCCATGCAATGCAAGGTCATAAAACAACCTAACTGATAAAATCTGGCCAAAAGGCAACTCGAGTCTCAAAATAGAATATTTATACATATACATAGATGAGAGACTCAATACTAACTGACTGACTGACTGCCTATGAAGCCTCTATAATACTGAGATGGATGTTGGGACAGACCCCGCAACATCCTAATAAAACAAAACTAGGAAAAACGAAATAACAGAGTCCTCCGGAATGCAAGGAGGCTCACCGCTGACTCTGGAGTGCTCAAATGGATCAACGACGTGCTGGATGATGATCATGGGTACCTGCGTCTGCATCATAATAAGATGCAGGCCAATTGACATTAGTACATGGAATGTACGAGTATGCGAGTTGGACAGCTAAACAACAACTTAAGCTTGAAAGGGATACAAAAGAGAACTTACCTTGGCTCTATTCAACTCATGAGTAACTGAACTCAATATAAAGCAATAAGACACATGCAATAAATAAAGTTTGTAAAACTATTTAAAACATGACGTCAAAAAATAATAGTTATAATATCATAAAAATACCATGCTCCCTCTCAAAGTCTACTTGTGCAATGCATGAATGAAGTCTCATACCCCATCCATACTAAGCAGAACCCCTCGAGGAACCATGCAATTTCTACTGTAGGAGTTTCTCTAACCAACAGCCACCACTATAAGCCTAAGTGGTGATACAGTGTCTTGCCCACGCTGCCAGAATTGTCCTATACTTTGCCGTCATATAGAACGCTTTAACTTTAACTTAGTGGATCCACTAGCTTAACTTACGTGATCATCTAAAAAGTATGACCCGTTAAATCCCATGTTGACTACATGGTTCTTATGGAGGGTTAAGTTAATATGAACTCGCGTCCCCATTTCGGTGCTCAAGACTACTCCCAAAACATACTTTAGCTCATATGTTTAAAAAAACAAACTTCTTTCTTTAGTTTGAATTAATTGCTCAAACTACCCTCTTAAAGGAGGTAATTGCTCTTGAAAACTCTTTCTAAAAAGAACATATCAAAACCATATTTTAATATGATCATTGATGACTCGGGAAGTCATACTGCATAAACATTGATGGTATATCTAGAGACCATACTGTTTAAACATTGATGACATACTCGATTGTCATACTAATCATGTTTTAGAAACTCTTTCGCAAAAACTCATCTTTTTCTTAAAAGAGATAGTACTCAAACTGCTCAAACTCTTTTGGAAATCTCAGTTTCCTCTCATCTTAAATGTGAAAACATTTATAAACTTCTTTGGGAATACTTAGTTCCCTAATAACTTTTGAGAAATGAACTTGATTCTATACTCTTTACTTAACTTGAAACTCTATACTCTTTACTTAACTTGAAACTCTATACTTTTTACTTAACTTGAAACTTGAGCCTAAAAATGAAGTTAAAACGTTCAATAAAGACTCTTGAAAAACTTTAAAGACTTGCTTTGACTTACTTATTAACTTCTAAGCTTGACTCTAACTTCACTTGACTTTGATTCTAACTTTCCTCGAATTGTATTATGGATTCAAGGGTAATGATCTTATGTTTATGGATGAGTTCTTGATGTTTGGATGTACCTTAGAGTGTTGAAACAACTATAAAACATAGGTACATTACCAAGGAACATGTATGAAAAAGTGAGGAGTGAATGGGAAGGATTGGCGTCCTTGGCGCTCTGACAGGCGCGGGGCGCCAGCCTTCAGACTTCAGAGGGGCCTGCTGGGCACTCTGCAAGGCGCGCCACCCCAAGGGTGGAACTTTAGAGCCCCTGTTGGGGTGCGCTGGTTGGCGCGACGCCCCAGCCTTTTCCCCCGAAAATCCGACTTTTCTCCTTTGTTTTTCCAACTCTAAACCTTCTTAACTTCAAAGGTTCCAGCCCCAAACACTTAGAATCATAAAACCCCTTAACATACAATAGATTCAACTCGAAATCACAACCGGAAACATGCACCAAACCAACAAGAAACTTCAACAACACAACCACAACTTCAACAAACACAACCAATCTTTTCTCGGAATTAAACGAGTTTGGCGTGTGGGGGAATGAACCATCCCAACACTATGATCTCACATACCTTAATAGGGATCACCCCCGACGATCTCTACGAACCTTGCTTCTTCTTCTCCTTCTCCTCTTCTTCGCCTCTTCTCTCTCAAAACCCTCACCCTCACTTTTTAAAAGGGAAAACTGATTTAAAATCAGTCTAGACCCTTAACATAACCAAAAGAAAAGGTTAGGGAAAGGACCAAAATACCCTTACAAATTCGGATGAACTTAACTTCTCTGTGCCAACAGCCCAACTTCCAAAGGGCATAACTCACTCATACGAACTCGGAATCGAGCAAACTCGGTGGCGTTGGAAAGATCACTCCAAGAGCTTTCCAAACATAACTGGAAATACACCTAACTCATGCTAAGCTAGGAGTTATGACTGTCTGAAGTTGACCAAAAACTCTTTTTTTTTTCATACTTAGCTAAATTTCCAGATTTTGAATTCTTTTCAAAAATGATAATTTCCAATTCTAAGCTTCTTCATAGATATTTCAAATTGCCGGATGTTACAATTTTCACCATTTAATAAACTAAAAATAAACAGTCAAAGATTACATACCCTTAAACCAAATTTTAAAATTTATGATTTTATCAGGTTACCATCAATAAATGTAGGAACAATTTTTCATCTTATCATATACACCAATTCACATAATTAAAATACACTAAAATATGTACCATATTTTTATTTATAAAGATCTCATTATATACCATAGAGGCATAGATCGTCAAACTTATGCTTATTTACACCATCCATTACACCAAAGAATTTATTACAACAATCATTATAACATACGTATGTTGATATGTAAGGTAATATAAATTTGACCAAAACATACATCAGGCTATTAGTTTGATGTTAGTTCTTAGCGACAAATATACCAACATATGTACCACATCACATACCAAAACAAATTTTTCAGTTTGGTATTTTATTAGGATACCACCAATCTGAACCGTTTTTCTAATTATTATATACACTAACTAAATAATTATAATACGGAAAAAATTGTACCATACTTTTATTTTTGAAGTTGTTTTTTATATACTATATTATACCAATAAATACAGAAATACAACTTGAAGTTGGTATGTGATGACATATCAAAAACCAAAAGAAAATATTGATATAATCTGCCAACATACGGCACTCATCATACCAATTAAACCACATAATAATTGATTTTATATTAAATCAGTGTTTTTTTCAATTAAACCTAAACTTTAATAAAAAACAATTTTGACACATCAGTCTACAACTAAATAATATGAAGTTATTGTAATTACACCAAAATTGACAAACTAAACCAAACGAATAACTACCAAAAAGTACAAAATAGATATTTGTGAAAAATCAAATACAACCACGTAATAAAACATCATGCGAACTATTTTTTATACAATTACCTGATGAGTCTCATCGCCCTGTGTTGAATTAGAATTGAGAAATTATTGGTATGCATTTTTCCATAGTCGTTCTTATCGGATCCGGCTATTGAGAAATTATAAGTGTGGAAAAAAACCATAAAATAAAAGACACGAAATAAAAATAAAAAAATAAAATAAAATGAAAAGATGAAAGGTTTTTAGAATTAAACCTGAAATACCAAAATTATTCCAACGATAAATTGTGGCTATTGTGTTTGAAGGGGAAAAAATATATGTTTTTTTAAAAAAAAAATATTCTTTTATCTCTTTTTTTTGTGAAATAGAAGATAACATTGTTTTAAATGCAAATGTTTTTGAAGTTTATTATTTATCACATTAAATATAAATGTTTCATGTTCTACAATTTTAATAGTTAAATATAAATTAAAAATATAAGATGAAATTAATGATATTAATAAATATCAAATTTTGTATGGAATATATTGTAATTTTTACCAAATTTGACGAGTAGTTATCTAAAATTAGTTGACTTAACTATGATTATGATATTTCTTAATATGATATAATCTTGACCATTAAACTTTAAATATGACACATGTCTCTAATCTAGACGTGCACTTGACGAAATGGAGGGAAGGGGTAATGGAGGGGAGCCGGATTCGTTCTTATCAGAGAAGGAGAGTTTTGTTTTGGTAGAAAACCTCTATTTATGGGAAATAATATATAACAAATTTGAATAAATCGGGAAAGGTAAAATAATTGGAGAAATTAATGGGAATCGTGATAAGAGTGGCTTATTTGGAAAACCTTTTTTTATTATTATTTAAATTCTACTTTTGAAAAAAAATATTGCTATATAATTGGGGGGGGGGGGGGGGGGGGGA